>JAQQSK010009306.1:0-13138 GCA_028658325.1 Potorous gilbertii | reverse complement strand
TGCAAATATTTCTCACACCTATTTATTTGGTCCTCACTTCTCTCTTGACCTCCAGTCTCACATTTCCAATTGTCTTTTCAAAATCTAGAACTGGATGTGGTAGGGACATCCTAAATACAACTTGTCCAAAAGTGACATCATTATCTTTCATCTTTAAAACCCTGAAATCCTTGCCCTCTTCCTAAATATAAAACAGGTCTTATATCACATAACACTTCCTATTCCACCCCACCACACACACACACACACACACACACACACACACACACACATATATGCACACACACACACCCCAATGGCTCTGTATGAATCTCCAGGACCAAATATAAAATCCTTTATTTGGCTTTTAAAACCCTTCATAATCAGTATTTGTCTACCTTTCTTGTTTTCTTGTACCTTGTTCTACCCCATGTACTCTATAATCCAGTGACATAGGTCACCGTGAAGTTCCTCAAATAAATGCCAAGCATTTTCAGGAGCCACATGCCTGAAATGTTCTCTTGCTCAGCTCCACCTCCTACTTTTAGTGGTTTTCTTCAAGTCTCTGCTCAAATTCTACGCACTACAAGAAAGAAGCCTTTCCAAGGCATCTTGGTTTTAAGACCTTCCTGCTAAAGTTAGTGCCTTCCCTCTAAGATTAACTTTGGTTTAACCTGTATCTGTCTTGTTCATAGTTGTTTGCAAGCTGTACCCCTTGTTAGATTGTGAGATCCTTGAATCGTTTTTGCTTTCTGTTGTATCTTGGCACTTAGCACAGTGCCTACAGATGTTGTTTGGTTATGTCCAACTTTTTGCGAACTCAGGGACCATAGCATGCCAATATTGTCCATGGGGTTTTCTTGGCAAAGATATGAATTCAGCCTGGTAATAATGTAATACATGTATGGATGGATGGATATTAGATACTTTGTTAATATTTTATTTTTTGTGGGTATTGCTATAAGGGGTATTAGTCTGTAGTTTCTCTGTTTTCCCTCTCCATTGTTTAGACTTCAAGATCATGTTTATTTTAAAGAATGAATTAGCTAAGATCTCTTATTTTGGTTTTTTTAATAGTTTATATATTTTGAATTAATTTTTTTGCATACTCTTTGACCTAGCAATACCTCTATTAGGTCTTGTATGTGTAGGACCTACACATACAAAAACATTTATAGTGGCTCTTTTATGGCTGCAAAGAATTGGAACTTGAAGAGATGCTCATCAATTGAGGAATTGATTAAATAGTTGTGACATATGATAGTAATAGAGTATAATGGTACTATAAGAACAGATGAAGGGGTAGCATCAGAAAAAAAAGACATTAAAAGACCTATATGAACTGAAGCAAAATGAAGTGAAAAGAACTGGGAGATCATTGTGCAAAAGTAACAACAGCAAAGGTGCAATGATGATCAACTGTGAAAGACTTGGCTACTCTGATGCAACATTTCCAGAGGACTCATGATGAAATAAATACTGTCCAACTCCAGAGAGAGAACTGATGAACTCTGGATGTAATTGAAGTATAATTTTCTTGCTTTGTTTTTTTTTTATTTTTCACTTTTTTATGGAATATAAGTAATATGAAAGTATGTTTTGCATAATTTCATATATTTAATTGATGTCATTTTGTTTGCCTTCATGATAGTTATGGGAGGGTTGGGAGAGAGAGAATATGGAACTTAATTTTAAAAGAAAAGAATGTTAGCAACAAATTTATAAAAGAGAAAAAATGTCATTTTTCCTCTAAAATACAATTCAATTTCTATGAGTTTATTCTTAGTTGTAGGCATATATGTTTTGCCTTTTGGAGTATCAAATTCTAAAATTTCCTTTCCTGAAGTTATTAGCTGCAAGATCTTGTGGCAACTTGATGCTTGAATTCTTTGTTTATGGTTATGTTCAGTATTTTTGCTTTGAGTTGGAACGACTATATTTCATCTATGACACTCCTAGGGATTTTCAGTGTGGGATTTCTTTCAGGTGATGGGTATATTCTTTCTATTTTCGTTTTCTGTTAGATTCAGTTTCTGTTCACTTCTGGAGAAATGATGAAAGCCTTGTTTGGTCTTGATTTGCACTCTTTCATGAGCTGCTATTTTTTCTGCTTTTGAATTCTTTTTTCAAGAATCTCAGGGATAACTCATGCCAAGGAGATGCAGAGGTTCATGATCTCCTAAACAGTCTGATCTGGTGTGAAGTCTAATCACTTTCTTCCTGCATTGAGCCTTACAGGATCCTAAGCTTGATTTAGGTTTGGGAAAACCAGTTGCTTTATACTGGTTGGAACTCCAGGAAATAGCTGTTGGCTTCTGCCCATATCAGCCAGCTGGCAGGCTCTGCAGGTTCAGAATGATAGAATTACAAGCCTCCTCTTATGCTGAGCTCCCTGCCCTAGTTAGCTCTTTAGTTGCAGGAAGATTACAGGTCTGCGGTGTGAATTTGAAATTCTGCTAGGAGGTCAAAGTGACAACACTGAAGCCTTATTCTTGTTCCTCCTCCCTGCCCAATATACAACTCTAGGCTTTAGCTACAATATTTGACCCTGCTCTATTTTCTGTTATATAGGCACCCAACCCAGCCTCAGTCTAAGTGGGTTTTGTGCCCTTGTTCTGGGGTCAAAATAGTATAGCTGCAAAAACTTCTGCTTTTCCTCCCTGCTTTTCTGTGAAATGAAGATTTTTTCTGCAGTGGAGTTCTGAATACTTCTTGCCCAGGAAGACAGCTACAAGACATAGGCTCAATCTAACCTTGATCTGAGGCCTGTCTCTGTCATGAGAGTGACATAGCTCCCAGTTCCCTTCTGTTCTTACCTGGTGTCTTCCTATGTTAATCTATGTGGGAAAAGTAGTTCCTTGAAGATTCTTAATTTTTGAAACCCCCTGGTATTGTTCTTCCATCTTGGTTTGAATATTGATTAGAGAATTCTGATCTGAATTGCCTCCTTCTACTCCACCATCTTTAATTGCTTTTCCTGACCAGAACTTTTAAGTATAGTCAATAAAGTAATGCTATATCAAATCCACAGATTGCCACCAAAGGACCTCCTTTCCTTTTGCTCCCATTCAGAAAACTTCAAAATATTTGATGGATAATTTTAACAATTTCAATAATAACCAATAGATTTTTACAAAAAGTCAGGATAGAGACTTTAACATTCAAAGAAATAGAAATTCAACCAAACCAGAATTATTCTTCTAGCATTAGAAAATGGAAAAGATAATAGATTAATATATTCCAAAAAAATAAAACAAAACAAAACACAAAACAGAGAGCTTAAGCTGCAAACACAAATATGGTATCCTGTAGTACTTGGACTAATTAATACTCAAACAGGTCTGAGGTTATGTTGGTTTAGAATTTTCTCTAAATGATGCATATCTCAATCCATCTATGCCTGCCTGTCTTGTGTGAGTCTTTTTCATGGCATTTAGTATTTTCAACACAGCGAGTCAACCCAGTATTCCAGGAGTCTTCCTCATTTCTCCTGATATTATAACCATAGCAATGGAAGTTCCTGGATGTGTAATTGTCATGCATTACAATTAGTGTATGACAGGCCCATATTCTCTTCCTAGCCTACATGACATATTTTATTCCTATTTTTATTTGGAGTTCATCACTGATTACATGTTGAAGCTTCCTCTCACCCACCATGCACCTTTCCATTGACCTCTTTGTAATATTTTTTTATTATTCTTTGGAGACTATTGTTGCTGCCATTTGGCAAATCAAGTAGAATGCCTCACCTAATGTATTTACCATTCTAATGCACACTATTCAGAGTGCAGTCCAAGTTGAACAATTCCTAGTGCATGATTAGGTGCTCCAGATGCTCAAATTTGCAGATGGCACTGGACTGATTATATGAAGTCTCACAATATTGCAACACCTCCTGGAATAGATCCCTAATCACTCAAAGAAATTTGGACTGACTATCAAATATGACGATAAACACTTATTATGTGTCTACCATGTGTTAGGCACTTTGCTAAGTGTTGAGGTTACAAAAAAAGGCAAAAGATGGTCTCCACTCACAGTCTAATGGAAGACAAGATGCAAACAACTATGAATAAGCAAAATATATACTTGATAATTAGAGATAATCAACAGTTAGAAGATCATAGCATTAAAGGAGATCAGGAAAGACATTTCTTAAGGTAAGAAGTGAAAGAACCCAGGATTGCCCTGATCATAACCTATAGAGTTTGTCATTATTAAGCATATATATACAAATAAATAGACAGTACAGGTGGACAATGGGTTGGACCTAGAGTTGAATAAGAAGAGAATGATTAGGATTGCCTTCAGGAAACATTAAGACTCCTTTAATGATTCCAAACTTCTCATGGAAGCGAAAGCCTATATTTTAATGTCAATATTATCCTGATATTGCTATACACCATTAAGGCATAGAATGAACTTAGTAATCAATGTTTTAAAAGCATGGACATTGAACAAAAGAAAGACATTTGAGATATTTTTGGAAGATGCATATTAAATTTACAAGCAAAAAAATTGAAAAGCAAAGTAAATTTGCACATGTAGGAAGGGAAGAAAAAAGTAATATAATCCATTCTTTCATGTTTGTAGACTCATATAAAGAGAAAAAGGGGGTAATCCAATAAACAAATAAATATCCTCAAAAGACAAAAAAAGAAAAATCCTAAAGATGTAAGAGGAACTTAAAGAATCAGGAGAAAAGAAAAATAACTGAATTGATTTTGTGGGGACTAAATTTTAACATCAATGTAAATGAATCAGTAGATTTGTGATTAGTATAACTGAGTGGGAGTTGAATGGAAAGAAAGACGTAAAAGATAGGGGAAATGGAGTTGCACCCCCATCCAGTCAAAAGATAGGAAGAAAAGAGAATAGTAATTTATTCAGACTCTCAAAAAGAGTGAGAATTGTGTGAAAATATTAGAGAAAGGAAGTAATGACATTAAACAATTTTTCCATAGGGGAGGGACATCTATCTCTGAACTTTATACTGGGTTTTGACTGGAGAGGGGTAAAGTTTTACACATTAGAAAGTTCCATTTTCTGAAAAAGCATTGTATCTCCAAAAGCTGAGTTCCATAACATAATAGAAGGCTTCAATGCTCCTTTCTCAGAAATGGATACATCTAGCATAATGACTTACAATGAAATAAAGAAGAAAGGAAATGTGAATTGATAAAACTGTTGAAAAAATTAGATGTGGCAGTCTTATGGTGCCTTTATATTAGGATCATTAAAAGATATAAATAACATCATTAGGAAACTTGGTAGGTTGGTTGTTTGGCTGTTGTCCTTCATTCTGGAAGAGGATCGAAATGATATCACCATGATAAAGTAAAGTTCTATTGTATATAACTGTGACTGATCAGACCAATACAAGCTCAGGAATGGGTTACCATAGATTGGGCACAGATAGTCTGTATGAAAATTTGGAGTGGTTACTCTAAATTTGCACATCCTACATTTCCTTTTTCCTGTTTCAATTCTGCTTTGCTCATAGAACACAGCACATTTTCTGATGTGGGCACACCATGCTGAGCAATCCTGTACCAGTGTCCCCCATGTCGCACAAGCAAATCCAAAGTTCTTGAGAGAGATCTTGAGAGTGTCCTTGTGTCATTTCTTCTGACCATGATGTGATCGCCTGCCCCATGCAAGTTCTCCATAAAATAGACTTTTTGGTAAGCATACATTTTGCATTCAAACAACATGACCAGCTCTCTGGCACATAGTTTGAAGGCTTGGCACTTTAGTTCAAGCAAGGACCTCAGTGTCTAGTACCTTATCCTGCCAGGTGATCTTCAGAATCTTTCTAAGACAATCCAAATGGAAGTGATTCAGTTTCCTGGCATGGCGCTGGTAGACTATCCATGTTTCACAAACATACAGCAATGAGGTCAACACAACAGCTCTGTAGATCTTCAGTTTGGTAGTCAGTCTAACACCTCTTCTCTCCCAAACTTTTATTCAGAGCCTCCCAAACACTGAGCTAGTTCTGGCAATGCATGTGTCAACCTCATTGTCAATGTGTACATCCTTGAAAAGTACACTGCCAAGGTAAGTGAACTTATCCACAGTATTCAAAACTTCTCCATTTGTTATTGTAACCAATGGTTCCATGTATGGATGGTGTGGTGGTAGCTGATGGAGCACTTGTATTGGTGTTAATTATTAGTCCAATATTAGCACAGGCAGCAGAGAATTGATCCATACTTTGTTGCATCTCAGTTTCAGAGGCTGCATTGAGTGCACAATCATCTGTAAACAGAAAATTATGCACCAACACTCCCTCCACTTTGGTCTTGACTTGTAGACTTTTCTAATTTCAAGAACTTACCATCAGAACAGAAGTTGACCTTGATGCCATATTCATCCTCATTGAAAGCATTCGACAACCTCACTAAGAACATCATGCTGAAAAGATTGGGAGCAAACACAGAGCCCTGTTTCATTCCATTGGTGACTGGGAAAGCACGAGAGCATTGTCCACTATCCGGAACCTGGGCAAACATGCCATTATGAAGCTGAAGTACAATGCTGATGAACTTTTCTAGGCAACCAAATTTTGACATAATTTTACATAAGCTCTCCAAGGGGCCCATATGGTCGGGCAAAGATAAATAATTGACTGTTAAGAAGCAGAAAAATTAAATATGCCCTTTACAGATATGGAAAAAAGATAGTGGATGCTAAATATTTGGAAAACAAAAGATTCAGATTTAAAGGGATGCTTAATAATCACCTTGTGAGTTATAACTGGGTCAAAAATCCAACCATAGAAAACTTAACAAGTACATTAAAATAATGATAAAATATAACAAAGTTTTAAGTGTAAGCTAAAATTGTCCTCAGAGAAATAATATTTTATTATATATGTATAATATTTATATTATATATTCACCAAGGGAAAATAGAATCATACATATTTAAACAGAATGATAGAAAATTAATGAATCTAGTATTTGAGTTTAAAAATTGGAGTAGAAAAAGCAAATCAGTAAGCACAATTGACATAAAAGAGAAAATCTTTGAAACTTAGGGCAGAGGTTGTAGATAAGAGTGAATATAAATATCTATATCTGTATATAGATACATATATATGATAAAAACAATTAAATGCTTATTCTTTGAAAATAGTAACATGAATCTTTAGCCAGTTTGATTAAAATTATCAAAACATTTTAAAGTAAGGTGAGATAACAGAAAAAAATTAAATTAATTACTAGAAAGTACTATACACAATTATATACTAGGACATTAAGAATGCCTTTTTAGCTATAAAATAAAACATTAAAATTTACAGAACAGGAAATAGAAATTAGATCTCTAAATGCTCATATACAAGTCATTCTAATACACTTTCTTATAGGGCCTAGAGTTATATTTTCTCTTTAAGAACCAGATATAATCCTAATATTTTGACAGTCTTGAAAATCAAAGCAAGTTTAATAGAGGCAGCTTGAGAGAGAAGAGAATTAGTAAGTATATAGTACCTACTGTGTGCCATGTGCTGTGCTAAGCACTTTACAAATATCTCATTTGACCCTCACAACCCTTCCAGGCAGGTGCCACTATATTTATTTTACAGTTAAGGGAAGTGAGGCAGAGTGACTTGCCCAGTCACATAAAGAGTCAGTGTCTGAGCTCAGATTTCAACTCTAGCCTTCCTAATTCTAGACTTGGAGCTCTATTACATCACCTAGCTGCCACTAGAAAAACTATGAGAAAAAGGCTTAAAAAAATAGTGAAACTATTTAAATCCAGTGAATTGAATGATGACATTTTGTTTACAGAAGTCATCTGCCTTTAAATTGATGATTTGAGATAACTATGACTGTGGTCTTCCTCAGAGTTAAAATGTATGTTTTAGCATATTCTTGATTACACTGAAATTAAATTTTATCATCAATAATTTTAATACTTAATCCCAAGAGATTAGACATTTTGTTCTATATAGAGATATGACCAACTGCTTATGGAAAAGGAAGTTTCTCCACTTTATTAAATAAGTCATACTTAATCAACTGGATAGAGACTTAGGACTAAACTGATTACTTAATGAAAGAAATATTTCACTTTAGTAATTTATAAGGAGCTATGCAAATATATACCTGGAACAGTAGAGAATTTATCATGAACAGAGTGAATATGACAATGATTCAAGTAGCAGATGAACCTACAAATGAATGTAGTAAATATTCTGCATAACACTTGTTTCACACATACCTATTTCATATTATATTGTAGTATATGTTGCATTATATCATATCATATCATGTTATGTTGTATATATACATATATGCAGACAGAGAGTTAGATAGATGGACAGACGAATAGATGGATAGACTGATATGCTAACTCAGTGGGTGATTATTAAGTTTGTGGTATAATAAATCAGTCAGCAAGTATTTTACTAAGCCCATACTATACAACAGGAGCTTTTCCAGGCACTGGGAGTACATACATTATCCTCAAATAACAAATTCTATTGGGGGAGACAAATGTACATATATGTATATGTTTTCTATATAAGAAAACAGATACAAGGAGGTTTGAAGCTGTGTACTACTTAGTGGTGGGATAGGAAACACTTCTTGACAGGGGAGATCATAGTTGAGCCAAGTCTTGCAAGAAACTTAGAATTCTAAGATGCAGTTGAGGAAGGTGTATATTTCAATTGAGGAAGGCAGCTAAGAGGCACAGCAGTACACCTGGAGTCAGGAAGATCTAAGTTCAAATCCTGCTTCAGACACTAGGTTCATGTAATTAATTCAGTTTTCACATCTCTAAAATGATGGTGATAGTAGCACCTCCCTCAAAGGGTTGTTTTGAGGATCAAATGAAATAATGTATACAAAGTGCTTTGTAATCCTTAAAGTGCTATACAAATGCTAACTTATTATTCTAGGCTTGGTGGAGGAGGTGGGCAATCAGTTCAAAGGCTTGGGAATGTGCAATGTACTGTCATGCATGAGCTATAGAACGTCATTTTGAAATGACTACAGTATAAGATAGGGAATAATGTATAAGGCGGCTGAGTTCAGGTTTCAAAGGGCTTTAATTGCCAAGTTCTAGAGTTTGTATTAGATCCCATGTATAATAATGTTGTGGTCTAGGGGTGCTGGGAACCCTGAGATGCAAGGGCAAAGAGTATGGGTCTGCCTCAAAAGAATTCGACCACTCAAGCCTTCTTTCAGCCAGAAACTAGGTTGCCAATAGAAATGGGTGGGATTTTAAGAATCTAGGCATTTGTGATGCCCATAAAAGCAGGCCAGATTTTAAAGATCTGAGCAATTTAATGGGGAAAAGATGGACACTTTATTCCAAAATACTGTGGAAAGATATGACTGGAATTAAGGAGTGGCAAGAAGACTGGGGTGGGGCCAGGTGCAGACAATGAGGACCACAATGAAAGAGCAGTTAAAAGAATTATTCACTGGGATGGGGTGGGTGCCTCGGGTGCCAGGGATCTGGGTTCAGGGGCTTTGGGGTTCAAGTCCCAAAGACATTGTCTTTTCCTTTTCTGTGGTGTAATGTGAATCCCATCCTCCATTAATAAGGAGCCACTAGAGTTTATAACGAGTGATTAGAGTTTATTGAATAGGGGAATAGCAGGATGAGACCTGTGTTTTAGGAAGTAACCACCGTGAGGATAGAATTTGTCAAGATTCCAAGAAGTGAGACCAATTAATATTTTGTTAATAGATTAGGATATAGGTGATGAAACCCTAAATGAGGATGACAGCCATGTGGGTGGAGAAAAGGGAAAAGATGGGAGATATTGTGAAGGATAACATAAACAAACATAGACCATTAGCTGGCCTACTGTGGGGCAAGCATTACTACTGATCCTTTCCTAAGGGGTAGAGAAGGGCAGCCAGGTGGTGCAGTGGATAGAGCACCAGTGCAGGAGTCAGGAGGACCTGAGTTCAAATCTCACCTCAGACCCTTGACACTCACTAGCTGTGTGACCTCGGGCAAATCACTTAACCCCAATTGCCTCATCCTGGGTCATCTCCAGTCATCCTGATGAATACCTGGTCACTGGATTCTGATCCTTCTGGAGGAGAAGTGAGGCTGGTGACCTGCACAGCCCTCCCTCACTCAAAACAAAATCAAGTACAAGTCATGTCATCATGTCTCTGATGGCTTGGTCTTCTCCGGCAACAAGGGACAAACACACACTTTAAAAGGGTAAAGAAAGGGCTAATAGTAATGTTCATCTTAAGGCATGATGTCACACTCAACCATAGATGATCCACAACCTATTCTCCTCTGCAAAGGTAGAGAAGAAAATATTTGGCCACTAGTTAACTATTTGGTGTGATTAAGAATGAAGAATCAAGGACAATACTGAGATTGTGAACCTAGGTAACTGGAAGGATGGAGTAAATAGGAATTTTTTATCTGTATGTATATATTATTGGTTTTTTCTATAAAAAACATGGTTAGATCAGTCTATTTTAAACCTTTTCAAATATCATTAAGTTGAATTTATAATATTCTGAAGCTAGGTACACTATAATAATGCAATGTCATCTATAAGTAGAGGGATTTATAAAACCATGCCATAAATAAGAATCTTTCCTATTAGGACCCTGTATAGGAATGTTTTCCTGACATTGGTGCCTCCCTATTTTAATCCTTTCTCATATTTGTTTTTAACTAACTCCATGATATATTTGTTTTTCCTTTCCTTCCTTTCCCCTACCACTTTCTCACATCTTCCCTTCCATTCTCCTCCCTCCTCCTCCCTTTTCCCTTTTATCTGCTTCCTTGTTTGTCCTTCCTTTCTTCCATCCTTCATTCCTTCCTTTCTTTTTTTTTTTGTAAGACTAAGTCTCCTCTTATCATCCAGTCTGTAAGTGGAGAGGAGGACCATGATGTACTCAGTGCCATCCTAATCAGCACAGAAGCTTGATCAGCTCTTTTCCTTCCTGTGGACTATTTTGTCCTTGATGGCCCTTGCCCCACCATAATTCCAAAGACCAGCCATACTGTTGCTAAACTCATTGAGGAAATGTTATCAACTCAATTCCATTGTGACTCAGCAGTCCTGAGCTCAAGAGATCTATCAGCCTCAGGCTCCTTAGGAGCAGTCATTGATGTATACGCCATATCTAGCTGCTATTGTCCATCCTTTCTCTCCTAATTTTTAATCATTCTCCATTATGTTCTTTGATAGTAGATAATAGAAAACTATTCATTATTTAATGACCAATGAGGCCATTTAAAGTTTGTCTACAGAGATAATTAACTTCCTAAAACCCCCCTGAACCCTTCTCAAAACCCCAGTTTAAAACATGCAGCTACTGCCATGTACCTGTTACAGAAGAGAAAGTCATCTCTTTCCTTCTATTAC
The DNA here is from genome assembly GCA_028658325.1 of Potorous gilbertii. Classification (NCBI taxonomy): domain Eukaryota; kingdom Metazoa; phylum Chordata; class Mammalia; order Diprotodontia; family Potoroidae; genus Potorous; species Potorous gilbertii. Next base: position 1,791 of record JAQQSK010009306.1, on the reverse strand, counting down.
TGCCATTTCTTTTCTCTAGCTGCCAATTCCATTCCAAGTGAATCTGTCCTTTACAACTTGGATACATTCCAAACTTTGTCTTCCATTTGTTTTATTGTGCCCCAAGCTTTCATGTCTATTTTTGTGAAAGTTCAATGGTGTTGATCACCCAGTTGGGAAGCCCTCAGTTAAAGTCCAAAGCTGGGAAAAATCACTCTAATTTTATTTTACTTTTAAGAGCAATAAAAAGGCACTCTCTGGAGGAACAGCAGTAATGGGGACTGCCAGTCCGGCAAGAGCCCTCGCTCTGTAGAGTTTGTGGAGAAAAGACTGGTTTGTGATTAGAATCTTCCTGCTCGCCTTTTTCTTTTTCCTCCTCCCCAGATTCCCTGCTTCCTTCAATCTATATCAATGGTATGTACAGATCTGTCACCCCTGGACTTGCTCCCTAACCACCCACCCTCCTTTATTTCCAAGGGAAAAGTTGAGAGGGGGAGGGAAAACCTTGTCATGCATGTCAACAGGTGAGGCCTAAAAATTTCACTGGAAAAAATCAGGGAAACAGTAACAGCTGCAAGGATGTTTGGAGGAAGTCAGCAAAGTAGTTTCCATCTGGCATCTGTTTCATCTGCAGGCAACCCCTCCCCTGACCCCTCCTTTAAAAATGAGGCCTGGAACTGAAAGCCCAGGTTTATTTAAGGGATGGAGTACCACGGATACCTGGAATTCACTGGATCCAGTAAGAAATAGCCCATCCCCCAACCCTTCTTGTCTTCCCATTCCAAGTCATAGTAGAACTCAGTGGAAAAATAAAATAAATTCCAAAGACTAAAATAGTCATAGGTAAGAAACATTTAAGTTGCATATGGCCTTCTCTCCTTCTCCATAAAAGAAATCATTCTTTTGGAGAAGGGTATATTAGGGAAGGAGAACTAACTTGTTGCAAATTGTACATAGTGCCCTATATATAGGAGGTGCTCAAATGTTTGCTGAATCAATTAATATCTCAGTAAATTAAATTATCCTCCATGGGTTGACTTAATCTGTGCATGATGATTGATTGTTTGCCTGGGAAGGAAAGGTCAAATAGTGGCTTTAGGACATGAAGACAGTAAATTAGGATGCCAAAATTTTGTTTCTGGTTCCTTGTCTCTGGTAAGCTACTACAAACTTCCTTTAAATACATTATGAAGGATGAGTAACAACTATAAGCCAAGAAAAATGCAATGCACTGAAGCAGTCATATTTTAGGAAGTCTTACAAAGAATATAATTTGTGTGGCTACAAAGCAATTCATTTGAGAAAGTTCAGAATTTTTTTGAGTGAACTACAAGCTCAAGAAAAGGCAAAGGTGTTATATGTAGGAGAAAGCAAATACTTTTAATACTTTTAACTTTTAAGGCCATCTAAAAGAGGCTCAGTATTGAGAGTAGGAAATGATAGTTCCATTAAATATTTTTTTCCTTTATTGAAAATTAGATCTCTTTTTTCATTGATATTTATAGTTGTTTAATTATGATTAGGTATAGTTCTGTGCCTGGAAACATCTTCCTAGGTACAAATCTAACTTCAGGTATTTACTAGCTGTTTGACCCTGGACAAATCACTTAACTCTATTTACCATAATTTTTCTCATCTGTAAAATGAGCTAGAGAAGGAAATAGCAAACCACTCCAGTGTCTTTGCCAATAACATTTCAAATGGGTTCATAGAGAGTCAAACACGACTTAAACAACTAAGTAAATTATAGTAAAAATGCAAATGGAGTGTGTGTGTGTGTGTGTGTGTGTGTGTGTGTGTGTGTGTGTGTGT
>JAQQSK010009305.1:0-13139 GCA_028658325.1 Potorous gilbertii | reverse complement strand
TCTCTCTCTCTCTCTCTCTCTCTCTCTCTCTCTCTCTCTCTCTCTCTTCCTCCTAAAGACTACACAGAACAAACAGATTAAATTGGAAGAAAATAGGATTGTCATTGTTACTAGAATTACCAGACTGAGAAGGAATTGTGTGGATTAGAAACAGAATTACTCCTAAATAAGTTATTTTGGAAAGGTTTCTGAAAAAAAGAATATATTTGAATAGATTCTAATGAAATTTCTTGACAGCATAGAAAAGAAGAAATTCATAATTTCTGCAATGACAAAAAGTAGCAAATAGAGATTTCAGATCTAAATCACAATACCCATCCACCCAGTGGGCATTCATTAAACGTGAATTGATACAAATTAGTAGTAGTTTAGGGACAAGTCTATTGCTCAAGTGGATAGAGCCCTAGGCCTGGAGTCCGAACAGACCTGAGTACAAATGTGACCTCAAACACTTGACAGCCCTGGAACCCTGGGCAAGTCAATTAACCTCTATTTTGTTTAATCAATTGGAGAAGGAAATGGCAAGCCATCCAGTATTTTTGCAAGAAAACCCATGGACAGTTTTGGAGTGATGTATGCCATGGGGTCATGAATAGTTGGACATGACTGAACAACAAAGAAGTATGGTTCTAACAGTATTATAAAGTTGAGAAATGGGAATTGTTCTCCCAGTGCTTCACATTAATATGAGTGAGTTTTACTTTCAATGATATTTGTAATAAAATACTTGCCTTTGTTGTTATTTGAATAATTTCACACTCATATAAAATTACACATTATTGGATTCATCAATTCATTTCAAAGAGGCACATAATCCGATCCAATAGGCACTTACCAAATGCCTATTATATGCAAGGCCTTGGATGATAAACTGGGGAAATAATCAATGGCAAAATAAAAAGCAGTCCTTGCCTTCAGAGATCTTACCTTCTACTTAGAGTATACAATTTATGAATAAATGATAAAAATGATTCTTTGAAGAGAGAGAGAACACTGACAGGGAGATTAGAAAAGACTTCCATAGCATTGGTCCCATGAGACTAAGAGGTACTAGAGAGGAAGGAGTTCATTTCAAGCATCAGTGGACTCCCTATCCAAAGGTCCAATAGTCTATGAGGGAATGCTAAGTTTGAGTAATAGCAACTTGGATTATTTGACTGGAATGTAGAGTTAACAAGGAATAATATAAAATTGACTTTGGAAATGTTGGCTGGAACCAGACTGTGAAGGGCTCCAAATGTCAAACTGAGGAATTTATATTTTAAAATAAAGGGAAGAAGGAGCATGGTTCTTGAGCCCGTAAGTGACTGACTGACTGGCTTTAGGAAGATTGGCAATGGCATGGGGGATGGTTTGGAGAAAGGAATGATTTGAAACTAGAAATGCATTAGGATGTTTTTGCTCTTGTCCAGGTAAAAATTAAGGAGAGCCTGAATTAGGATGGCTGTGTAAGTAGAAAGAAGGGGATAGATAAGTGTTCTGAAGTAGAATTAGAAATGACAGGAATATGAACTCAATGAATATGGAGGGTGAGGGACAGGAATGAGTTGAGGAAAATGCTGAGATGAAGAACATGGGAGACTAGAAGGATAGTGTGCCCTCAAAAGAAATAGGAACATTTAGAGGAGAGGTGGAAGAGTTAGATAAACTCCAGAAATCATCTTGATGGAAATGTCCAACAGACGCTTGGTGAAATGTATAGCTCAAGAGAGAGAGATCAGGGATGTAGCCAAAAACTTAGACATTATCTAAATTGATCTGATCATTAAAACCAAGAGAACTCACTAGACTATGGAGAGGGAACATAGAGAGCTAAGAGGACTTAGAAAAGAGAAATTGGGACACCTACAATTAGGAGGCATGGCATGGATGATGACCTAACAAAGAAAATTGAGAAAGAGCAATAGAGAGATGAAACCAAGAGAGAGAAGTGCAAGAAAGCCCAGAGTAGAGAGAGCATCTAGAATGAAGTGGTTGACTGTGTCAAAGGTTGCAAAAGTCAACATTGAGATAATATCAAATGATTGATAGATCAACCTGTCATCACTTTACAAACTGAGGTAGGTTGGTGGTGCAGTGAGTACAGTGATGAACTTGAAAGTCAGGAAAATCTGAGTTCATATCTTGTTTTTGATACTTATTAAATTCCCTAGACGATATAGGGTAATCTCAACCTCAGTATCCTTATCTGTAAAATGGGAATAACGATAACACTGACCTTGTAGATTTGTTGTGAGGAACAAATAAGATAATTTTTGTAAAAAAGTACCAAGTGCAAACCTTAGCGAGCTACCTACATTCTAGCTATTGTTATAGTAACATATAAATGTTAAATATCAATAAAAATAATGAAGATTAAGAAAAGTCCGTTGGATGTAGCCATTAAAGATGATTTTTAACCTTGAAGAAAGCAATTTCAGGTGAATGCTGAAGTTGGAAGTCAGATCTCAAGGAGCCAAAAAGTGAGTAGGAGGACGGGAATTAGAGACTGTGAGCATAAACAATTTTCTAAGGAGATTTTTTTTTTTACTGTGAAAGATTGAAGAGATATAGAAAAATACCTTGAGGGCATGGTTGAGTCAAGGGAGGCAGGCAGTTTTTAAAGATGGGAAGATATGAGTACATTTTCAGATAGAGAAAGGCTCAGTTGATAGGGAGATATTGAGGATTAGGGATAGGGGATGATGGGAAGGAAACTAGTATTTTAAAAACACCAATAATAATAGTCCAGGGCACATAAACCTACAAGACCATAGCAGTTAAGCTATGAAAGTAAATTAGAAAATAATTTTTAATAATTATAATCTTACTTGTTAAGATTAAATAGGAATAATTTTGTTGAATTATATATATATGTATATATGTGTGTATATAGGAGACCTGCATCAATATGGAACTCACTGCCTTTTCCAGTAAACTTTTCCACATTGAGCTATTGTAATTTTTAGGAAAGTTATATATCAAGCTTATATGAAATGAAGACATGCAGTTTCTACCTTTGTCACCTCCGAGGTCAAACAAATAACTAATCCAATTTCAACATGAATATCCTCCAAGTAACTGAAGACATCTCTCCTATGACTTCTTTTTCCCTAAGCTAAATATTCTTAGTTCCATCAACCAATATGCTGTGGTTTTAAGTCCCCTCATCACCATTCTAACTTACAATATTATTTCTAAAATGGGTAATCTAGAACAGAAGCATGAACCAAAATAGAGGAAGTCCCTTTATAAATCTTTGTGTTGTGAGAAAGCATATTTCCTCAGAGGGCTTCTTACCATATATCCTAGTTTACAGTATGGAGCTATTATATTTTAGAAAATGCAATTAGAAACATTAAATACTTATATTTGATAATGGCCTTATATTTCAGAAGCATTTTTGAGGGCGTGGGATGGCTCTAACAAATGAAGACTAAAGGCTTTGCTTTTTGACAAATCCTTATGGAATTTTAAACATGACTTTAATGTAAAAAATGGAACCAATGAAAGCCCCAGTTTATCAAAGCTTACAATAACTTAATTTTGAATGCTTCCATTTCTAGTGACAGTTGTTTTAAATTCCATTTAAATACAATAATTTGAAATGAATTCGCTCACTGAATTAAAGACAATCTCATTTAGTGATTATATAATAAGAATTCTCAGGACACCCAATTACAGGGTGAATAAAGTAATTTTCCAGAGAACTCTGGGCAGGTTGTAAACACTAAGATTAAAGTTTCATTATATTCAATGACTTCCTTCTGGTATTAAATCTTACCTATAATCCACGTTGATTGTATAAGGTTTTCATTTTTTATATGAAGTATTGTAACATCCAAAAGTTATAGATTTTTAACGCTGAATTCTGTAATAGTTCAACTCCTTTCTGTTTTTCCTCTTCTTAGCCTCCTAAATGAACTTGATCTAGCACAACACACATTGATTTCTTAAAATCATTTATTTACCATTTAAATATCAGCTTAGACATAATTATCAAAAAAAAGATATTCCTCATTATTTCTTCTCATTTTTCACTCTATTGTGAACTTTATTTTCTAAATTGTGAATGATGCTTTATTTGTGCCTTCTTTACTTTGTCCCTTATCAGGCTAATGGTTCTAAAGTGACTAGTTCTAGTTCCCTCCTCTCTACAATTCTTATTATTGCCTTGCTTCATCCTCTGTGGTACTTTTAGAAATATTAATCAGGAAAGAGAGGGACATAGGATAGATTCAGAGCCTCTTAGTAGAAATTACTCAGCGGCCTAAATTGTAGGTGTGACTCCATTTCTTGATCTCAACACAATCATTCTTTTCCCAAAATTTCTGGCCAACTCATCTCTACTTCTGTACCTTACCTCTTCCTCTCTCATTTTCTGGACTCTGACTACTCTTAGGAACTCCCACTTTTGTGCTATCATGAGGGGATGCCTATTATCAAGAGATTATAGGGAATATTACTGATGAAAGAAAAAGAAACAAACACAAAACTCAATAAATATAGGAGATATAGAGAAGCAAAGGAAGACATACATGAACTGATGTAAAGTGAAGGAAGGAAAGCAACTTGTATAATGGCTTCACCAATGCAAACGGAAATAAAAAAAATACAAAATGGAAAATGAATACTATACAATTAAATTAACCAAGATTGTTCTGGAAGGAGAAAATGAGCAATTTGACTTCTCTCTTTGCAGAGATGAAGGGTCTTATGGGTATGTAATGTTGCAAACACTGTCAAACGTGAATAATGCATTAGATCATTTTCTTGAGCAGCTTTTCCCCTTTCCTTTTCATTTTTTGACATGAGATTATTCTCTGAGTGGGGAGGAGAGAGGGGTATATGGGGAAATAAAGGTCATGCAAAAACAACAGATATCAATAAAATAAAATAAAAAAAACCCTAATTGGTTCACATAGACTTCTTGGTGGGTTAATTATTGATGAGAAACTTTCATTTCTAATATTAATTAGTTTGCTTTGGGGTCTTATGCAGCTTGGTACATAGAATGCTGGTGAGCTGGAATTAGAGAAATTCTGGACATGGAATCTTTACTCAAGAGCTTATTCATGGATAAGATAATTCTTAGAGAAAATTATGTAGTTGATTTTCTAAAGATTTTAGAAGTGGGTGGATGTTACCAGATAGGGAATAATTAATTTCTTTAAAAGAGGAAAATTTAAAGTAGAACATTTATGCAATAGCTAAGCTGTTTTTTTTTTTTTTGCATCAGAATAGTGCACTGCTATTCTGGAAGCTTTCCTCCATTCTTTCTCTCTATTAAGCAGAGAGGAAATTGATAAATAACTGGAAGGAGTGTTGAGTTTGAAAAAGGGAGGAACTTCCTGACAAAGAAGATTATTAGACACCGTAAGTGAGACATTCATAGGAGTTGAAAAAAAATATGGCTTCTTATTTGGTTGTTGAAGTGTTGTGCTGTCAAAGGAGGAGGATGGGAATGAGATGAGTTTCAAATGCAAATATTTAAATGTGGCCCACCTTCTACAGTGCTATTTTCAGCTTCAAATCTGAGACACAGTCCCTTTGTAAAGTGTGAGTATGTAGCAGCAACTCCGATGAATTTTGGCATGCTTTCTCAAAGCATATTAAAGTGTGCAATAGAGTCACATAATATCTATGAATAATGAAATATCACTGTATTAATTTTCCAGTGTGTGATACTACAATTTAAAAAGTATTCAGTAGCTTTGTAAGATTATATATGCCACCTATATTGGCATTTTGTCCCATTCATATTTACTGACTCAGCTCTCTCCTTCTTCTAATATTCTCTATGCAATTATTGCTGCTCGATCTTCCATTTAGGTAGTTTTTTTTAAAGTTTGCAAAACACTTTCCCTATAATATGCAGTGAGGTAGTTACAGGTGTTATTTTAGCCATTTTACAGATGAAGAAACTGGGGCCCTAGATGATGAAATATCTTTTCTGAGGTCATCCAATGAATTAGTGGCCATGTCAGGACTCAAACTCACGTATCCTAGTTCTCAATAACCAATCCACGCTGTCTACCTGTGGTAGGCATTTAATGTATAGTTGTGGAAAGGATGAATGAAGAAGGGAAAGAAAGAAATAAGCACTTATATAACACCAGCTATGTGCCAGGAACTGTTCAAAAACCAAGCAACTTTTTTACAAATATCTTATTTGACACTTGCAATAATTTTGTGAGGCAGGTACTATCATTATCTCCATATTACATTTGAGGAAAATAAAGTTAAGCGATTTGCCCAAAGTCACATAGCTAATAAATGTTTGAGTCTGGATTAGAACTCAGATCTTCCTAATTCCTGGTTCAATGTTCTATCCATTAAACCATCAGCTGCATCTCTCTTGAGCTGCTGAATAATAAAGTAGATATTATTTCTGAACCTAGTATTTATGTATCAGCAACACAGGTCCCACAAAGAAGCAACACCTCCTCACTTGTCACCTGAGGACGCAATTAATCATTTTTTAAAATCAAACGTACCATGAGGATGTCTCCTAGTCTTAGTGATTATGCAAAAGGAAAGCGTAGATTGGGAAGAATAATTCTTATTTAAGTACCATTATTTCCTGGGGAATATTCCTGGCATGTGGAAGAACCTGAGCAAAGGCATGGAGATGAAAGATGGAATGTCATGTGTAAGAGACAATTAGGCAACCAGATTGACTGGAACACAGGATTCTGAATGAACTAGAAAGGGAGGCTGGGATCCGCTTGGTCCTTTCATTTGTGTCTATTTGTGACTCCATTTAGGGTTTTCTTGGCAAAGATGTTAAAGCTTGCCATTTCCTTCTCCAGCTTATTTTATGGATAAGGAAACTGAGGCAAATAAGGTTAAGTGACTTGCCCAGGGTCACACAACTTGTAAGGGTCTGAGGCCAAATCTGATTCAGGTTATGGAGGACTTTAAATGTCAGAGGAGTTTATAAATATAAACTAAATTGATCCTAAAGGCAGAAGTTCATCTGATTTTCACAACCTTATGTGAGAGTTAAATGAGGCATTTTTATTCCAGTTTTATAGATGAAGAAGTAGAAAATCTGAAAGATTCAATGCCTTGGCACACAGTTAGTAAGCCTGTGTGATCAATATGGAGTCATGTCTGCCTCCATTAAACCGTACTATCTCTATTAAACTTCCTTTATTCCTGCAAGACCCAGTACAATGTTGTGCAAATATTAAGTGCTCAAAAATAGCTATTTATGAATGAATGGATGAATCAATACCTTGGAGGTTGAAAACAGGTTCACATAAATCTTCATAGGGTTGGTCCATGAAGCGTTTACATGATATGAAGGAGAAAATAGCTTTTCTCTATGAATGAATGGAAAATCTTTTCATTTAGATGCTGTATTTCTGTTTTGTTCCTGTAGAAAATAAAAACTCAGGGATGTGCAGTCCTGGTAATATATGCTTCATCAAATTCTCCACTTGGCAACTCCCACACGTCTAGTTATATACCCTTCTGTGCTACGTTCAGAGATGTGTACTAAAGTGTTAAACCAGGGACTTTCTATGCCTTCTGTTGTTCAGCCATGAATGACTCTGATCCCATTTGGCGTTTTCATGGCAAAGATGTTAGAGTGGTTGGCCATTTTCTTCTCCAGCTCATTTTACAGATGACACAAACAGGCCTAAGTGACTTGCCCAGTGTTTCACAGCTAGGAAGTCTCTGAGGCCAGATTTGAACTTAGTGTTTGTGACACCAGGCCTGGGGCTCTATCTGCTGTGCCATTTGGCTGCTCTTTCTATCCCTACAGATAAGCGTTCCTGTTTAATTAGGAAGTCTTTCATTATGAGGTTTTCTCTCCTGCATTTACTGTCATGGAAGAGAAAATTAGGTGTAGTGATTTAGAAGCCATTTGAGCGAATACGTAAGTTTCCAAATGCTGTTTCTTAGTCTAATTTTTTGGGAATGTTATAGATTCCACAAATGTTAAAATGTCTTCTATGAATACTAATCCATAAAAACCTTAGGATCTAGATCTAGAAGGAACCTATAAGAGGTTATCCAATCCAGTCCCTCTGTTTTATTGAGGAATAAGTATGCTGGAGCCCAGTGAGGTTTAAGCCACTTGTTAATGGTCATACAGCTAGTAAGTATCAAAAGTAATTTGAACCAAGGTCTTCCATATGTAATAATACTTCATGTAGATATACAAACATATGTATGTATGTATTAAATTATCTTGGTTCTTTTATACTTCATAATAGCTTAATAGAACATTTTCACTGATACACGAAAATATTTTATTTTTGTGGTAAACCTTGGATGACTGAATACTACAGAAAATATTATGTTTAAAAATTTAACATAATTCTTTGGGGTAAATGATATGATCATGAGAGAAAACAATTTGGAAATTTGTAGTTTTGGACTTAGTGGTTAGTTAATTTTTATAGATTCATGTGGTTGGACAGATCATTGGTCAGAGTTCGTTCATTTCCAGATTAGAGATAACACTTTTTTCTCTACTTCCAGACACAGAGATGTTATAAGGCTTATATACGGCTTTTCCTTCACAAAGAGTGGGCAGAGGTAATCTTCACAGAAATGGTGGCAGGAAGTCATTCAGAGAAAGGAAGAGAGTGAGAGTAGGGGGTGACAGAATAAAAGGGTTTCACACCTGCTTGGAAGGGAGAAAGACAAAAGGATAATAGACCGTATTATGAATTGATTTTTGAATTGATTCAGATGACAGGGATGAACGAACAGCCTGTCGATTTTAGGGCACTTCGGTGGGACAATCTATGTTTTTATTAGAAAGAACGGGGAGAAAAAAAGGAGAATGTCTGATTTGTATTAACCTTTAAGCAGGCTAAGGATAAACCTCATGTATGTACTCTTATGTCCTCCAGACTCCTCTCTACCTCTTTCTGATCATGCCATTTCCTTTATTTAGAACAAATGTCTATCCCTTCTTTCTCTCCCCAAATCCCATGCATTCTTCAAATCCCAGGCCAAACCCCTTCTCTCAGGAGTCATCCCTGCTCACAGTGAGCAATTTCTCATGACCAGTACTGTTCCTTCAGTGGTGAATCACTCATCGCTTTTGGATGCTTTGATCTGGAATGTGCAATGCTGACAATTTGTGCGCCAGTCTTTAGCGTTTCTCGGTGTGTGTCATATTTCCCTAAACAGACAGGAAGCTCTTTGAGGGAAGATGCTGTTTTTGTATTACTTATGGTTCCCAGCCTGAACATAATTGGCACTCAAATATTTGCTATTTGCTTGAGAGACATTTGCTGTTGTCCAGTTGTTTCAGTTATATCTGGCTCTTTATGACTCTATTTGGGGTTTTCTTGGCAAATATATTGGAGTACTTTGAATTCCCTTCTCCAGTTCACTTTATAGATGAGGTAACGGAGGCAAACAGGGTGAATTGACTTGCCCAGGGTCACGCAATTAGTAAGTGTCTCAGGCCAATTTGAACTCAAGAAGAAGAGTCTTCTTGATTCCAAGAGCATTGTCACATTTTCACAAGCCAGTTATGTAATATACTGGAGAGGTTTGAATTTGGAATTTCCTAGGGAAATAAAAAACTTTTCCTTTCACAAGATAATAGATTTAGAGGAGGATTATTCTTAATTTGTGTTCTAATTCTATTCTTAATTTGGCACCTGATAGAATTCAGCAGGTCTGGGAAGTTAGATGGGGAAGAAAAATTACATCTTTATTTTCATATACCTAGGACTGACATTTAACCTTTCCTTCTATTGTAAATATAGGTAACAAAACACTATTCTGGGGAGGGGGTCCAGTGGTTTCACCAGACTGGGAATAGTATCTATAATACAGCAAGGTAAAGAACCCCTTTTCTTAGGCTAGAAGGGACTATAGAGGCCAAACCTTTCATTCTATAAGTGGGGAAACTGAGACCCAGGAAGGTCAGGACTTAGTCATGGGGAAGCAATTGATAGAAGCAAGATTTAAACCAAGATTCTTTTGACTCCAAGAGTCATTCCATTGTACCATGCTGACTTTCTACCATTCTACATTAAGTTTAACCCGAGATTTCTTTTTTTGGGGAGAGGGGGCAGAGAGTAGAAGGGAAATGATTGCAGATATAATATGGGGCATTTATATATGTCAACACTTCAAGGATCTATGGATTCATTGGTATAGGAAATCCTTAGACCAAAGTATGATACTCAATCATAAAGTCATAAAGGTAAGTAGGAGATGTGAATCTAGGTCTCCCAGAGTCTTAGTCTTAGAGTCTTACTATATCATGCTGCCTTCTGGGTATCTATATAAGAATTCGAATTTAAGGAGTATTTAAATAGGAGCCAGGCTTGCTGAGCAAGTCTAGAACTTTACTCATTTTGGCACCTAGCTACCCATACACATAAACACACACACACACACACACACATACACACACAGAGTGTGTTGGAGTCAGCTTATATCAGCCATCTGATACATTTTCAGTGTGAACATTTATACTTTGGAAGTCAGCAGACACTACAAATTAGGGTTTGATTTATTGTTTTTGTTGATTGTTTAGATTTAAGAAATTGTTGTAGAAAATGTTTTAAAAGTCTATCATGGGTAAATTTGTTTTTTATCCCAGGAGCCAGTTGTGAAACATTTACCAGCATATACACATATTATATGTTTATATAACATATGTATATATAACATATGTATATGTGTACATATATGTGTGTATACACATATCTATTGAACTGCCTGTTAAATATTTATAAGCACATAGCACACACATATAAAACATAATATATAATACTTATTTGATGTACGATAATATATGATACGCCGTAACATAATATAAAAGACATAAAACACAATATATATGAGATGGGACTTGAATGTCAGTCTCCTTTACTCTGAGACCAGCCTCCATCCACGAGGATGTCCTATCTCTCTACCAAGTCTCAAAACACACAATTCTGTTAGAATGTCTTACACTTTATAAAACATACATACCCATATACCCACATAACAAGCCACTTGTTAGGCTCTGGATATATAGGTCTTTGCCTTTACCTTTAACAAGAATTTTGAACAAATCTGCCCTTACATCTGGGCATATCTATTATATTATATGAGAGTACAAAGTAGTGGATAGAGGGCTGATCCTGTGGTCAGGAAGACCAGAGTTGAAGTATTGTCTCTGTGAACTATTGACTCTGTGACCTTGGGCAAGTCGCTGGACACCTTAGTGCCCTATGCAATTTTTTATGCTTACAGAGATATCTCCTCAACAGAGGGAGTTCCACATAAAGAGTTCCTCTGTTGTTTGTCCAGTCATTTCACATGTGTCTGACTCTTCATGACCCCATCTGGGGTTTTCTTGGCAAAAATACTGGCCATTTTCTTCTCCAGATCATTTTACAGATGAGGAAACTGAGGTAAACAGGGTAAAGTGTTTTGCTCAAGGTTATAAATCTATTAGGTGTCTTGGGACAAATCTGACCTCACGTGTTCCTGACACTGTACCACCTGGCAATTCAAAGAGTTCCTTCCTTAGTGGATAAAATTATATGCCTAGACCATTAAAAAAAATTATACAACATACCCTCACACTGTACCCAGTTTCTGAATATTATATATTATTATACCTCTTTGGCCACCCTTCCTCCCTAACTTTCCTAGAGTTAAGCATGTAAACATAGGAAGGATTTTTTCTCTCAATACAAACAGCATCATTCACGAGGCGCTTCATCACAAACCATCTCTATGGATGGAGTTATAGAACTCCGTGATTTTGAAATAACTGCTTCTAAACCAAACGAAGAATGGGGCGTCTGTTCTTATCACATAGACTTCCTAGGATGCATCTGAGAAGCCTAGTAGCTTATTGTTTGTGTGTTTTCTCTCTCTGAAGACAAGAGAACACACGGATCAAGCTCCCTACAAGGACTGCATCAAATGATTGCTCAGCACAGAAGGAGCTGGCAGACTGTCTGACACCTAGCTGCATGGTTTCTGGTGCAAAGTTGCTAGCTTCTTGTGGTCAACCTTCTCATGTCAGCTATTATTTGGCAGTGCTACATTTGACAGTATTTGGATACATTTTACTACCTTGGCAATTAGTCAAGTAAATTAAAGATGGCCTTTTGATCATACCTACTCGCTACCCTATAAGGCAGTTAAATATAGTAGAAATAGCCCTGGGCTGCGAATCAGAAAGAGTTCAATACAACTGGCTCTTGTTCAAACACTGATGCTATGCTACTACAGACATGTCATTTACCCTTCCTCAGCCTCAGTTTCCTCCTCTATAAAATGGGAATAAAAATAACAAGAGTAGATGCACAGGGTTGCTGTGTGGGTCAAGAAAGAATGTATATAAAGCACTTAGTAAATCCTAAATGCAATTTATCATGTCATCTATTATCAACATTATCATTACTATCTCCTTCTTCTCCTCTTGTTCATTGGAATTCGGTTAGAAGTGGCCTTGGGACAGGCTGATATCCATGTTGTTATTTTCTCATTTGTATTATCTTGCAGATTTTGAGCAAGTGTACAAAATGATATGATGATGGTGGTAAACAGTGGGAGTATTCTGTGTATTCTTTCTTCCTACTTGTTCATGATGGATATTGTACATATGGTACTTCTTAACCCAAATGACCTTTGTCTTTATTTGCTGGTTCTTCTAGCTTTTACAAACTTTCACATTTCACATTTCACTTTCATATTCCACATAATTATTTTGTCCTCTTTGTGAATAATTAACAATCAACTGTTTATTGAGAAATTACTTTGTGTGTAGCACTGTGTTTGGTGCTAATTACAGTATCTTCTTCCACAATGTCCCCAATACTACTTAACTCATGCATTCATTCCTCAAAAATTCATGTAGGCCTTACTATGTTCACAGAACAGTGTTAAAAATCTTCTCTTAGATAAGATAGTTAGCTATAGTAATTCTCACCTTCCTAGCAAAAGAATGTTTTAGGCTTGATTGAAATATAACACAGTAATTAGTTTATTTTAAGCCTGGGGGCAATGTAATGTTCCCCAAGGTCCACATGGTTCCCTCCTCTTCAGTTTCATCAAAATATTCTGAGTTTAGTAACAAATCACTGCAAGCCTCCAGTTAGGAACCTAAGATTCAGGCAGAGGTTGGACTCTCTGCCAAACTTTTCATTTATATTTATTTCTAGTGAACCACT
>JAQQSK010009304.1:0-13139 GCA_028658325.1 Potorous gilbertii | reverse complement strand
TTAATAATTCATAGACTATATTAATGGCTGAGTTAAACTTTAACAAGTTGGTGTTACAAAACTGTCAAAAATGTAACAGCCCTGCCTTCTTTAATTTCAGCTGCTTCTGATGAAGCATGGGAAAATGCCTTATTGGTGTGCAGTGTTACCAATTATCTGACAGAGCCAGAGTATATTTCCAGCTAATCAGAAATAAGAGCACAGAATTAAATCTCCCATGTGAAACTCATCATTTACATATTTATGATTCAGAAATGATAATAAGGCTAATGAGAAACTCACATAGTGCCTTTAAAAGTCAAACCAATCTTACAGTTAATTTTCAACAGATAAAGTTCCTGGTACATGCTTGTCAAAAGATAAAGTCTGTTGATTACAGTTTAGTTTAATTAAATAATACAAGTTATTTGTGTGGACTTATCCATATGTTGCATCAAAAGATTAGTATCCAAACCGTCACACTGAACTTAGGATAAGAGGGCAAGGTTAACAGGAAGTAGTCTAAAGCATGGAGTATATACATATATACTAAAATACATACTAATACTATACATACATACTAAAATGATGACATACCTGTACCTTTATCTATCTAGAATCATATATACATGCATATGAACATATATATTCATAAATATACATATGACTATATGAACACACATATATCTAAGATATGCACATCTCTAAAAACTACATTGCTATCTATGTGACTGGAAGAAATTGCAGAGGAGATGACTTGCTGGAGTTGGTGAATACTCTTAAAAGCTGTTAAGTATTCATAGTTGTGTGTTAGATCTACGTAGTTCACGTTGGGCAATATGTTGTGTTTTATGATTATATTCCTTAAGCTCTGGTAACTACAAAATTGAAGCATTTCAATGTGCTTTCTTGCAGTAGCATCATTAATGGAAGAGGTGTGTGACTCCCATCTCCATACTCACTCTCAATAAGGAATGCAACACATAAGTCACCAAATTGCTAATGCCAACAGCTGACCTTTTCTATGCATAGTACAGGGTTTGGCTCACTGTAGGTGTTCTATTGTGTACAAGGATTTCAGGTACTCTTTATAGAGTCCAGTTCTATCACTGACTTTATTTTCAAAGCATACTTTGATTTCAGAAGTGGCCTTCCTGAAATAAGCCTGGAGTGAAAAGTTTAACATTGATTTCACTGACCTCCATTTTTTTTTTAACTTTTTCTTCATTCGTATATGTGACACATTTTACATTTAAGTTCACAGCTGAGTCAAAAAAATAAAATTTGGGCTTTTTCAGATTTGGTACAGTGTTATTTTACACTTTGGTAAATAATAACTCTCATCCAATCATCCATGCTGTGAATAGGGTGAGGGAGCAACAACAAAATAGGCAAATGACAACAAAGATGCGGCACAATTGGAGTCTTTATATGTGCTGAGACTACTACTGTAACTGTGATGACCTGGTAGGGACCTTAAAATCTTGATTAATTGGGCCCTGATGAGACCACAAATTGGGTCAGCTTCTCAGTCAATGTCACGTAACTGCTCCTGAAATTCAAAAAAAATAAAGAAGCATATAAGTTCACAGCATAATAGTGTGGGTAGAATCCCTTCATGCTCTGGTGCCCCATGAAGATAAAATATGCCAGAAAAAAATTATCTATCGTGCACCTCCTAGAAATGCTTCAGTAGAGAAGGCAATGACCACTAAAGTGAGCAAACTATGAAAGCACGTTAAATGATCTAAATTTTGTTATGTGCCAGGATATCCTCATAACATAACTGGAAATTAATGTCTCTATCTAAATGCATCAGCTAAATGTTACTTTTGCTAAGAGTGATCTCACCTTCTTGTCATACAACAATGTACTAATGTCAAGTATAGGGCAATCATTAAAAACAAACAAGAAACAGACTATACTTCTAGAACTGCATTAAATGAAAGAAGAGATAAAATTGAGAAGCAACTAAAATCTGAAGAAGAAAAAATTGAAGAATCTAAGGTCATTGAAATTCTCCACCCAATGAAAAATTCCAAAATGAAACAGTAAAATCTGAATCAGTTTTGTAACGATTCTAAAAGGCAAAGGAATATATTTAAATATGAATTCAAAAACAGTACTTTTTGAGTTTGGTGGCATGAACTCAACCAATAGAATACACCAAAATAGTCATTTAAAATATCCTACTTGCTATAATTATTATGAACAAGAGCATTTTCCCACAGAATTTCATGTAAAGTACAGAAATACTTTAAAATCTGCACATGAATGGTGGCTATTGCCATATTAAGGGAAAAGTTAACTCTAGGGACAGTGTCAAACAGAATCATTGATTTAGTGAAACGAGAGAGCTATAGAGATGTGTGCAAAGACACTGAAAGAGTTAAAGCAGAAGCTTGACGGCATGGGTAAGAAATATTGTGTATCAATAAAATGCTGGATTGGGATCACGAAGATGCTGAGTTCAAATCTCACTCTTGATAATACCTTTTCTGACCATGATCAAGGCACATAACATCTCTAAGACTCAATTTCTTCATCTATAAAAGAAAGAAATTGGACTGGATGGCCACTTTGAGATCAATAGTTATAATTAATAACTATTTGGTAGAAAACTTTGGGTCCTATTGCTCAAAAGTCAACAAAAGTATTCAGAAAATATCCAAAAAAAATCACATTAGAAATTCTTAATTCTCTTAATTACTGACTGAAAGTAAATATAAAGATGTGAAGGCAATACAAGAAGTCAAAGGAACATGAAGATTAAAATAAAACAGCAAACAGTTTACTATAGAAGTTTGAAAAGTGAAGATATCAGAGGCAAAAGAGAACCTCTTAAAAAAGAAGATGCGGAAAATCTTTGATCATTTTTTTGTGATAGAAGTCTAACACAATAAAAATGCAAATTGGATCAAATAAGAAACAGATGGGCTTTGAACCACTAATAGAATAACTAAAGGAAGTGATGCTAAGGGAGGCAACTAGCTTCTAGAAAACTGGGTCAGGATAATTATTGACTCAAAGACTTTACAATGGCACATGGGATACTTGTAAAGGACTTTCATAGCTTCATACAAGCCTAATATAACTTCATAACAGAAGGCGTCACATATTTATTGACAAAGGAAAAGAATGCCAATATATGAGAACATCAACATCAATATACTGAAAAGTATATACCAGTTATGTACTTGTATACTTTGCATGAATCATTTAAAATTTGTATTACTAAAAATATCTGTAGAACCATTTCTAAAAAAAAAAAGAGCACAATATATTGATTGAAGATCATAAGTAAACAAACAAATAATAAATATATAAATATAACATGCCCTAAAGTTTCATAGATGCATTGTAAAGGATGGTTTATTATTGATTTGCTAATTATTGGACAAGCTGGCTAAACATATCATACAATTTGCAATACTTTCATTGATTCCAACAAGAATGCTGACTCACTTCTGTAGCTCAGTTCAGTAGCTTCATTGTGAATTATAAAGACATGAAATAGTTCAAGTAGAGTGCAAATGCTAGAGTGTTGGATGTACACATGGAAAACTGTTCTCTATTTTAAACATGCTGCCAACACAATAACGTGAATAGTAATTCATATGAAAGTCATATGTTTTTAGGATACACGTTAAACCCATTAGGCTCTGTCTCGACTTAAAACTATTATCTTCTGTCCTAAATAGAGCTAAGCATCATATGCAAATTAAAGATATTGAACAAAAACAACTTATCAGTGCCTTAGTTTATTGGGATGGTTCTATATATAAATAAAAAGTTTTACCAAAACAATATTAAAAACCCTTCCTTTTTGTGGAATCTTTCTCTGTTGATATAAAAATTACATTTGTACTTGATAAGTATAAAATTGTGAATGGTCACTATGGAAAAATAAAGATTAAATGAGTTGAGCTTGAATGAGATTATTTTAAACCAATGTATGCAGATGATATATAAAATTATCTTGATTTTCAGACAAAACACAATGAGAACATTGATACCCAGGAGAAATTAAAATGTAGCTGAATATGTTAATCAATATATTCTGATGTCAAAACCAAATAGACAGAAGATATTTAAAGCAATTAACACTTGTTTGATAGTATTCAACATCTATTTTTGGAATTGTGTGATGAATGGAGGATAAGAGAAATAAACATATCGTAAATTTTCTTTTTTATTCTGAATTTAATAGACATCAAAAATATGAGTATTACAAATATATGCATATATATGTATGCATATATATTTTATAAAGGGAGATTGCACATGAAACTATTTATATGCTTTATGCAAAGTATTGACAACTTGCAATTTATAAACACACACACACACATATACTCAATAAAAATATTTTATTGGCCAAGATGTACAAAGGAGTGTTCCAAAAAGTTCCAGGGGGTATAAAGTAGAAATTATTATTCATTTATTGATTAGTTTATAAGCTACCTGATTATTGCAAAGCTTTTAACTTAGCTCTGAATTAGGCTAATTCATGTACTTCACAGTTATAAAGTAGTCCCAGGCATGGAATACTGCAGTATTTGATGTCTATAGGAGAAAAATTATTTCTAATCTATATTATATCAACACAAATCAAGTCAAATCAAGAAGCATTTATTAGGTATATATTATGGGTTTGATAATGTGCTGTGCACTGTGGATATAAAAAAAGCAAAGGAAAACAGGATATAATACGTACACACATAGTCTCTATAGTCAAGCATCACACAGTCTAATTGGAAAGATAACATGCAGACAATTACATACAAGCAAAATATATGCAGGATAAAGTGGATGATAATAGAGATAAGTCACTACAATTAAAGGGAATTGGGTAAGGTTTCTTCCAAAAAGTGGTATTTTAGTGAGATTAAAGTCAGGGAAATAAGGAGGTAGAGATAGATAGGGAAAGGATTCTAACCATGGGTGAGTCAATAAAAATACAGTCAGGGTACTCTATCTTGTTTTAGGAAAAGTAAGGAGTCCACTGTCATTGGTTCTAAGAGTGCAAGGAGGTGAGTAAGGTATAAAATGAACAGAAAAGTAAAGTAGGTTTAGATTTTGAAAGATTTAAAATTGAAAAAAGAGATTTCATGTTTAATTTTGGGAATCAGAGAGTCACTGCATTTACTGAATCTATCAAGTGACATGATCAGAAACGCATTTTAGAACAATTGACTTGGCAGCAGAGTGGAGAATGGAATGGAGTCTGGAAAGACTTGAGGCAGGAAGACCAATCATCAAACAATTGGAATAGTCCAAGAATAAGGAGATGAGGGTCTGCATCAAAGCTGTGATAGTGTCAGAATAGGTAAGAAGGCACACATGAGGAGTGTTGCAAAAGTTAAAAAAAAAAAGCATAAGTTGACAACAGATTGAATATGGAAAAATAAGATGGAGTTTGGAGTTGAGAATGACACAGGTTTTGAGCCTGGGTAACTGAGAAGAGGGAGGTGTCCTCAGCAAATATAGAAAGGCTACAAAGAAGGGAGGGCTCTTTTTATTTTGGAAGTGGATAATGAGTTTAGTTTTGGTCATGTGGAGTTTAAGATATCTATAGGACTTCAAGTTCAAGATGTTCAAGAGGCAGTTGGGGATGTAAGGCTGGAGGTCAGGAGAGATCTACACAGAGATAATTCAATCCCTGGGAATTGTTAAGATTGTCATGGAAGTATTATAGAGTGAGAAAAGAAGAGCATTCAAAGCAGAGCCTTGAGAGTCTACCATGATTAGCTGGCAAGAACTCAGTGAAGATCCTACAAAGTAGACTAAAAAGAGATAATTAGGGAGGAAAGAATAATATATGAAAATGCAAACTGACATGTAGAAATGGAGAGGTTTCTAATGGCTCTTTAGGAGCAAGAACATAGAATAAGCAAGGAAATTGAAGAAACTGTGCAACACTTCAGTGTAGGATATAAAAATGCAACAGTTTCACATATACCAAAATAACTTGCAAGAGATAACTTGGTGGCTAGAATTATACAAAACTTGATGACACATTTCTTTACTACAAATACAAATCATGCCTTCATAATCTTTCATTTTGTTATGATATCCTGGAAGCCTCAATCAATGCTTCAATGGAGTCTATTGTAGACTGAATTGTTTCCTATAAACTATAATGACATTGATCCATAAACATACTTAAGAACAATATTTTCCATGCAATCAATTTTAATGACAAATATTCATATTCTCAAAACTACATGAAACAAAAAGCTTTAATCTACAGAGATCTAGCAAAGGAGATAAAAATTATTTTGAGCAAGATGGAATATATACATATGTGTATATATATAACACATATATACAAACACACATATGTATATATTTATACACACACACACATATATATGTATATACATACACATACATACTGTCCTGTGTGTTGCTGAAATTTTATCAAAAATGTTTTTTATTGAGACAACAACCTTATATCTAATATGTTTATTCAACCACAAAAGGGGGTGATTTTATACACTTGTACATTAGGTGCATAATATAGAATATAGAACAAAAGAACAAATACAAAAGAACAATAAGATAATGTTTTGTCCCAGGACTCTTTTTATCTCAAATATAAAATATACATAAGAACAAACACAACCATAATACTACTGCTGCTGTTGCTGCTGCTACTACTACTACTATTTTTACCAATACTACTAATAATTGTCTTTCAAATACCAACCCATAGTTAATGTTGTAAGGGAGAAACAAAGATTAAGGTAGGGGAATTACAATAATAACACTAGCATTTGGACTCATGCAGATTTAGAGGCAGAAGGGATCTTAGCAGAAACCTAGACTCTAAACCCTTATTTGAGAAATGAGGAACTGAACCTTAAAGATCTTCAATGACTTGCCCAACACATAACCAGTAAGAATCAAGCTATTATTTGAATTCAAATTATCAGAATAAGATAATATATCCTATTCTTGACTCCAAATCCATTCGTTTTACTACTGTACCATGTGCAAAGGGAAAAAATGTGTTCATCGCTCCAAAGTAAAGTGAGTTTAGCAGTCTTTTTTTTTGGTTACATATGTTCATGATAAATGAATAAAGCTTTTGCTATTTATAGGTGGAACAGGTTCTTATTTATACAATGTGATGTTTTTAGGCATTAAAAAGTCCACACTTCTTCCCAGCCTTCCTATCTTTAGACTCTAATCACCAGATATTCTTTTGGAATAAGAAATAAAAAGTTATTGGTTTGCATTTCTATTATTTGTGTTAATTTGGTTCATTCTTTAATATGGTTATTTAGTTTACCTTTACATGCATAGCTATTAGTTGCCTATATATTTTGGAAATATATCCTTTATCTGAGATTTGATTCTAAAGTGTTCTCTCATTTAATTACTTCCCATTTAATCTTGTAATTTTGTAGGTACAGAAATTTTCAATTTCATAAAATCAAAATTTTTGCTTTGTCTTTTGTAATTGTATATATTGCTAAGAATACACTTTTTACTTCTAACTATGGAATTTTATGATCTGCTTTTCTTCTAAATTGGGGGGCATATGAGCTTTTAAATGTTTGGTTTTTTTTAACTGATACTTTCTGTTTCTCTATCATCATAAAGGACCACAAGTATCATTCTTTCTGAGACACAAAAAAAATACAAACAGTATTTTTTAGGGAAGAAAATAGTTTCAGCACAAATAATAAATTTTAAAAGCCCCAAACTTGTGCATAAAAGGTCTCTTTATTTGAGTCCCATTTGATTTTAATAATTTTGTTATATAATTTTGATTTTTTTGGTATAAGATTCTTTCCATTTAAATTGTATTTACCGGTTACTTTGTTTATTTTTTCTTGACTCTGCTTCAATCTGCATCAGTTCATACAGATCTTTCCTTGCTTCTCTGTATTCATCATACTGTGTCTTATAGTACATTTGTACGATTACATTTATATACAATGTGTTTAATCATTACCGACTTGCTAGGTAGAAACTTTGCTATGCTCAAAAATGTGCTAGTAAAAATAATTTGGAATATATAGGGACTTTTTACTCCTCCATAGGGTCCTTGCAATATCAACCCAGAAACAGACTCCCTGCTTCAAAAGGTATAGACATTTTAGTCATCTATTTGCGTAATTCCCCTTCATTGTGAAACTTGTTTCTTGCCTCTTTTATGTGAGATATTCTGTTTCTCCCTTTCTCCCAATATATTCCTCTTTCAATCCTAAATTTTATTGTTTAGATATCATTCCTTCATATTCAACTTACTATCCAGCCATCTGCCTGTCCACCTGTCTATCTATCTATCTATCTGTCTGTCTACCTGTCTGTCTGTCTGTCTCTTCCAGCTACCCTCAGGCTGATAAAGGTCTCATGAGTTACAAATATCATCTTTCCATGTAGGAATGTAAACATTTCAACTTTAATGAGTCTCTTACGATTTCCCTTTACTGTTTACCTTTTCATTGTTTCCCTTAATTCTTGTGTTTGACATTCAAATTTTCTATTCAGCTCTGGTTGTATCAAGAAGAATGTTTGAAAGTTCTCTATTTCTTTTAATGACCACTTTCAACTGAAGTGTTATACTCAGTTTTGTTGGGTAGGTGATTCTTGGTTTTAATCTTATTTCTTTGCACCACTGAATATCATATTTCAAGCTCTCAAATCCCTTAATGCAGAAGTTGATAGATCTTGCGTTATTCTGACTATGTTTCCACAATACTTGAATTCTTTCTTTCTGACTACTTGCAATATTTTCTCCTGGACCTGAGAACTCTGGAATCTGTCTACAATATTCCTAGGTATTTTCCTCTTGGGATCTCTTTCAGGAGACAATCAGTGAATTCTTTCAATTTCTCTTTTACCCTCTGGTTCTACAATATCAGGGCAGTTTTCCTAGATAATTTCTTGAAAGATGATGTCTAGGCTCATTTTTTCATCCTGGTTTTCAGGTAGAGATATAATTTTTAAATTGTATATCTTGCATCTATTTTCCAGGTCAGTGTTTTTTCCAATGAGATATTTCACAGTTGTCTTCTATTTTTTCATTCTTTTGGTTCTGTTTTATAATTTCTTAATTCATTCTCTCCATTCTAAAGTTGAAAGAATTCTTATCTTCAGTAAACTTTTGAGCATCCTTTTCCATTTGTCCAATTCTGCTTGCTAAGGCAATTCTTCTCCTCATTGGCTCTTTGGACCTCTTTTGCCATTTAGGTTAGTCTATTTTTTAAGATGTTATTTTGTACACTATTCTTTTAGGTCTTCGTTAGCAAATTGTTAAATTGTTTTTCACATTTTTCTTGCATCAGTTTTATTTCTCTTTCCAATTTCTCCTCTACTTCTCCTATTTGATTTTCAAAATCTTTTTTGAGCTCTTTCATGGCCTGCAATTAGCTCATATTTTTTGAGACTTTTGATGTAGGGGCTTTGACTTTGTTGTCTTTTTCTGGTTGTATGTTTTGATCTTCGTCACTAAAATAAAATTCCACAGACTGATTTTTTCCCTCTACTCATCTTCCCAGCGAAATACTTGAATTTTTAACTCTTTGTCAAGGTAGGATTCTGCTTCCAGTAGGGTGGGTGTGAGTGTGGGTGTACTGACTTCAGGGGTTTTGTGTCAACCACTTGATACCCCACAGTGCATGGGCCCTGCTGCTACTGCCACAATCAGTACCTCCTGCCCTGCCATGGTTCTAGGACTGGACTTCAGCTGGACCATATTCCTCTTTCATTCAGGTCCCCCAAGGTTTTCCCATTGACCTTCTATGCTTTCTTTGGTATTTGTGGTTTGAGAAGTCTGGAAACTGCCTCTGTTGTCAGAGGACCTGAGACCTTCTTCTGGCCCTGTATGTGCTGGTAATGTCCATGTCAGACTGCTCTGCTGCCAGCCTGGTGTTATATATACCCTTCTTGTTGAACTTCCAGGTTGTTTTGGGCTGAAGATTTGTTTCACTGTCAGTTTGTAAGCTCTGAGCTCCAGAATTAGTTTACAGTAATTTTTAAAGGTACTTGAAGAGGTTTTTGGGGAAAACTCAAGCAAGCCCCTGCTTTTAGGCGACCACCTTGGATTTACCCACTGTATTCTGTTAATATCTTCCCTGCCTTCTATTACTACTCCCACCTTCCTCTTCCCTTTTATTTTCCTGTAAGGTAAGATAGATTTCTATATCTCGTTGCCTATATATCTTATTTCCTGGTTGCATGTAAAAACATTCATTTTTAAACCTTTGAGTTATTCATTCTCTCCCTTCTCTCCTCTCTACCTACCCTCATTGAGAAGGCAAGCAATCTGGTATAGGTTATACATACATAGTCATGCAAAACACTTCCAGAGTAGTCCTATTTTGATGACTAGCTATATTTCCCTCTATACTGTCCTCTCTATTTATTCTATTCTTTCCTTTTGGCTGTCCTATCAAAGTGTTTGCTGCTGATTAACCCTTCCCTTAATCTGGCATCACTTCTATTATCCCCCCCTCTTATCCTCTTTCCCCCTACACTCTTGTAGGATAAAATAGACTTCCATACTTGATTGAATGTGCATGTTATTACCTCCTGAAGCCAAATCCAATGAAAGGAAGGCTCACTTATTCCCTCCCACCTTCCCCTTCTTCCCCTGCATTGTAAAAGCTCTTTCCTTCTTCTTTTGTATGAGATGATTTACTACATTCTACCTCTTCTTTTCTCTTTCTTCTAGTATGTTCCTCTCAACACTTAATTTTGTTTTGAAGACATCTTACCTTTATATTTATTTCACCTGGTACTCTCTCTCTCTCTTTCTCTATCTCTTTTTTGTGTGTGTACATACACACACAAACACATACACACATATGTTATCTCCAGCTCTCCTAGTGGTGAGAAAGGTCTTATATGAGTTATAAATGCCAATTTCCATGTTGGAATGTGAATAGTTTAGCTTTAATGAGTCCCTTATGGTTTTCTCTTTCCATTACCTTTGC
Organism: Potorous gilbertii; assembly: GCA_028658325.1. Lineage (NCBI taxonomy): Eukaryota > Metazoa > Chordata > Mammalia > Diprotodontia > Potoroidae > Potorous > Potorous gilbertii. The sequence goes on along the minus strand of JAQQSK010009304.1, from coordinate 2,208 downwards.
ATGCTTCTCTCAATTCTTGTATTTAAAAGGTAATTTTTATATTCAACTCTGGTCTTTTCAACAAGAATGCTTACAGATCTTCTGTTTCATTGAAATTTCATTAATTTATCTTGAAGATTATATTCAGTTTTTCTGGGTGGGTTGTTCTTAATTTTAATCCCAGCTTCTTTGACCTCTGGAGTATCATATTCCAAGCCCTCCAATCCCTTCTGACTACTTTTAATATTTTTCTCCTTGACCTGAGAAATCTCGAATTTGGCTACAATATTCCTAGGTGTTTTTCTTTAGGAATCTCTTTCAGTAAGGGTTCAGTGAACTTTTTACACTTCAATTATACCCTCTGGTTCTAGAATATTAGAGCAGTTTTCCTTGATAATTTCATGAAAGATGATGTCTAGAGGAGCCAAGATGGTGGAGTGATCGGTAATTGATATTTCCCTCCCCTTGTAGACCTTGAGGAGCCCAGAGAATATCTCTTCCGGGGAAAACCTCAGAACAGTGGAAGCAGGAGAAGTGGTAAACAGTCTCTTAGCCCCTGAGGCTAAGAAGATTGCTAAGGAAGATCCCTCTTGCTGTGGCTGAAGGGGACATGCAGGATCAGAGCTGTCCCAGACAACCCAATCTCACCAAACCTGGACAAGATCCTGAGCTCCAGAGGAGGTGAAGCCAGCAAGCGCCAACACCAGGACCCCAGACGTGCTTCAGCACTCCAGGGGAATCAGGAAGACACTACCACAGATGAGATCACAAATCACTGAGCTTGCCTATGCTCAGCAGAGGAGATCTCCTGTGGCCAGACCACATCTCCTCAACACTTAACGAGCTAACCCAACAAGGAAATCCAAAAAAACTTCACCAGACCTCTGCTTTCTAACACCAGCCAGCTCAGCACCAGGTAAGCTGCAGTATTTTAGCTTGTAACTGAAAGAACCAGAAATCACAACACACAACCTCAAGTTTTGCACGTAAGAAATGTGGAACAGAGCCCCCTGTGCCGCAAATGCAGAGATCTACTTTACAAGTCAGGAAAGGGGTGATTATCATGAGTAAGAAGCAAAGAAGAAAAGAAAAGACCATATAATCCTTCTATGGGGACAAGAACCAAAACACAAATACCAAAGAGGTCAGCATTGAGATTGTATTCCCGAGTGGCAGCTACTGGGAGCCTGTTATCAGTGCAGCAGCTCCTGAGACCTTCAGCCTGAAGATCAAACTTCAGTAAGTCACTTGCTTGAACTTCCAGGAGCCAGGATGGCAGAGTGATCAGTAAATTCTCTCTCCTCCCCCCTTGATGACCATGAAAGAACCATAAAATATTTCCCCAGAAAAATCCCAGATCAGCAGAAACAGCTGAAGGAGGCCAATAGTCTCATAACACCTGAGTCAAGGAAAATAGCTAAGAGGGATTCCTCCTATGGTGGCAGAGGCAAACTAGAAGGACAGAGGACCCAGGGCAGCGAAAACTTGCACTAGGATGCATGCAAGCCTCAGCACCAGGAGAGAAGCCCCAGGAGGGGTGCGAACACTCATTAGCATTTAGGTATGCCTCAGCTGTCCAGGGGAATCAAAGACAATAGGGCAGCTGGGATTACCAGCCCCTGAGCTTGCCTTTGCCTCAGGTCAGCTGAGGACATCTCCTGTGACCAGACTACTCCTCCCCCACACTTAACAAGCTAAACCCAGGGCTGATTGGGGAAACACTAAGCAAAAACCTGCTTTTAGCTTTTTCACACATCAGCTCAGCAAAAAGTTCTCTAGCTTTGTACTGAAATAACCAGAAGCCACAACACTCAATCAACATCAAGAATAAAAAAAAGCAGAGGACCAAAAGAACCATAGAATCTTTCTATGGGAATAAGGACCAAAACACAAACACCAAAGAGGTCAGAGCTGTACTTCCATCTGAATCTTCAGAAGGGACTATGAACTGCTCGAAAGTACAAGCAGCTCTCCTGGAACAGCTGAAGAAGGAAATAGAAGATAAACTGTCCAATGATCTTAAAATTATTAAGAAAAAATTCACTGATGAGAACATCTCTTTGAAAAGGAAAATTGAACAAATGGAAAAGGCAGTTCAAAAATTAACTGGAGAAAATAACTTCCTAAAAGGGCAAATGGAAAAGGAAGTACAAAAATTAACTGGAGAAAATAGCTTCTTAAAAGGAAAAATTGGGCAGATGGAAAAGGAGATGCAAAAGTTAATGGCAG
>JAQQSK010009303.1:0-13140 GCA_028658325.1 Potorous gilbertii | reverse complement strand
CAAAGCCTCTGTATCCCAAATATCTGAAATAGATACCCCATGGGCTCAGGCCATGGAGGAGCTGAAAAAGGATTTTGAAAATCAAGTTTGACAGGTGGAGGAAAAACTGGAAAGAGAAATGAGAGAGATGCAACAAAAGCATGAAAAACGGGTCAATACCTTAATAAAGGAGGCCCCAAAAAATGCTGAAGAAAATAGCACCTTGAAAAATAGGCTAACTCAATTGGCAAAAGAGGTTCAAAAAGCCAATGAGGAGAAGAATGCTTTCAAAAGCAGAGTTAGCCAAGTGGAAAAAGAAGTGCAAAAGCTCACTGAAGAAAATAGTTCTCTCAAAATTAGAATGGAACAGATGGAGGCCAGTGACTTTCTGAGAAACCAAGAAATCACAAAACAAAACCAAAAGAATGACAAAATGGAAGAGAATGTGAAAGAAGTTACATTCTTTAATGAGATTTTGTGTCTCTTTTTCCATTTTGTCAATACTAGTTTTTAACTAGTTCTTTTTTTAATTCAGTAAATTTTTGTGTCTCGTCTCCTATTTGTCCAATTCTGATTTACGGCATTCTTCTCCTCATTGACATTTTGAACCTCTTCTATCATTTGGTTTAGAGTACATTCTAAGGTGTTGTTTTCCTCAGCATTTTTATTGTGTATATCTCTATGTGCGTGGATGTGTCTGTGTGCATGTGTCTCCTTTGCCAATCTGTTGATTCTTTTTTCATGATTTTCTTACATCACTCATATCTCTTCCTAATTTTTCCTCTACCTCTCTCGATTTTCAAATTCCTTTATAAGTTCTTTCATGACCTGAAGCAAATTAAATTTTTCTTGGAGGTTTTGGAAGAAAGAGTTTTGAATTTTTTATCTTCTGCTGTGTGTGTTCTTTGCTTTTCTTTGTCACCATTTTTATAGCAATTTTTCCTGTTACTTGCACATTTTTTTCCATCCATTTATTGACATTTTTACTCCTTAAGAAGTTGAGGCTCTACTTCCAGGGTAGAGTGCACACTGTCCCAAGTTTCAAGGGCTTTGTGCAGCTGCTTTTGATTGGAAAATTATTTCACCCCGTCCTTTCATAAGTTTTGGTGCTCCAAGAATTTTTTGATGGCATACTTTAATCCTTCAAAGGGGTACTGAGGAGATCTCATGTGATTTGGTGCCTTTTCTCTGCCATATTGGCTCCACCCCACTCTCTTTTTTTATTTTTCAAGAATGATTATTATATGGATAACTTGGAGAAGCCTGGTGGGAAAAGATTGGTGAGAACTTTAAGAGTCCCAAAAAATTCAGTCATCCTTGGAAACCCGTGTACCCTGTAGGTTCTCAATGAAGAAGTGTCTGATGACAAGGGAAGCTTTTGAATTAAGCAAATGACCATCAACAAAAGAGTGTTCTTTATCCTGGCATCCTGACCAATAGAAAAATAATGGGATTGACCAGGAAAGAGTAAAACCATAGGAAAATATAAAATAGATGATTGGCAGTATTGAACACTTGTAATATTTTCTGGTTGTGACTTTGTAAGCATTTCACTAAAAATACAACTTTAGTTTCAGAATTAAATGCACATGGTATTAATATTAATTTATTTATTAAATATTAATCAGGATCATGTTAGTTAGATCTATTCCTATTAGTTAAAGTAAAATATCAAAAAAAAGTGAGACACTAATAAATCTTTGAAGAGTTAACTAAAGAATGTAGATAATCATATGGTTTCTCTTGGGTTTTCTGTTGACATAATCAATTATGCTGATAGTTTTCCTAATATTGAACTAGCCCAACATTCCTGGAATAAACCCTTCCTGGTCATATACACTCCATAATTCTTTAACCGTATCACCATGACTGTGGTAACGTGACTAACATGTCATAAGCCCTTTGTATGCAACCTACCTTAGGAACTAATTTGATAACCTGGTTCTCCCAATAAACCCACTCATCATTCGCTGGTTTAGCTATTAAAATCTCCCCTTCTCTTGAGAGCCATATCAGAAGAATACCGTTGCCTTTTTCCCCTTTTCAAGAAGGTGATAACTATGTGGAAGGACTGCCCCAATTTTTCCAAAGTTACTAAATAAAGACTCTTTCTCACCCCATTTCAGGGACTCAGAATAACCACCAAATCAGCTGGGGTAACCATGTTCCAGGTAATTATACATCAATTATAGTTATATAACAATAGTTTCAATTCTCCCCATACTATTAGAATGCAAGATGCCTACCAAAAAATACCACTATTTGGTCACTCAAACTCATCAGGAGAATGAGTTATCTGAACCATCACCAGAAGTAAGGAAGCCTTCTAACTGAAGGGGAGTTCAGTTATTTCTCCATTTATTTGGAGCCCTCTAAAGAGCCAAATATGTTTAGGTTAATACCACTGTGCCCTGAAGAAGGAATAAGGAAGATTCAGGGAATTTCAGTTGGAACTTTGTTTCAAAGCAGTCCTTTCTCATCATATAAGTGGTCCTGGACGTTGAATCCCAGAAACCAGTGGATGGAATAAGTCTTCCCCTTCCTATGGTGGCACTGATTTTTCATAGATATGACTATTGGAAAGTTTTGCACCTGACCTTGGAGCCACTAGGTCGTACAGTGGATAAAACATTAGACATGGAGTTAGAAAAAAAACAAAAAACAAACACCTGACCTCAGATGCATTATGTCTGACACTGGGTAAGTTTCTTAATCTCTATCTACATTTTAAAAAAAGAAATAGAGAATGAAATGACAAACTACTCCAGGATCTTTGCCCAGAAAACCCCATGAACAGCATTAAAAAATGGTAAAAGACATGAAAGTGTCTAGATTGTTTACCACAGCATGATATGGCCTTCTCATGTTATCAAAGTATTCATATATATATCAGTGTCTATAGGAAGGGAATTGTCTTTCAGAATTTTTGTTTGTTTGCTTTTTTTTTTTTCAAATTTAATGTGAGAGTGTGAGGGAGAGACTAAGAATGAAGGTCAGTGAAGCTGTGTTGGATTCATTCCCCAGGTGAAAAAAAATGTTCCTGATTAATCTCAGTTAAAGCAAGAGAAAGAAGAAATATTGATGAATTTAAAAATCCTGTAACATTTATCCTGGGCCTAGGCTTCCCAATCTACAACACTGAGGAGGTCATAAGCATCTATAGTAATGGGCATGGCAACTTAGTTCAGCTTTACTTTGAATCAGTTAAGCTCAGATTCCTCACTCTTCTACTTACCCCTCCCCTCCTCCATTTGAGGACAGGAGAAAAATAAGATAATAGCAATTAGATTTGGTCCTAGATCAAATTGCTATGAGATCACTGATAATTTTCAGGTCCCTGAAACATCGCTTCAGAATGTCGGCACTCAACACCAACAGTAAGTAGGAACATTATTTTCAAGAACCATGCATTAACTTAAGCAGAATATTAAACTCAGCTTTGGTGCAGGAGACTTAGCCTGAAGAACAAGTGAGCGTAGGGATAGTATTTATCAAAACTGTATTACTACTCAGAAAGGAATGAGGAGAAGAGATGCCAACAGGGAAAAGTTCACATTGTCCAGCACCCATTGATGAGACCTGTAGTTGAGAGCAATACATATTGGGGTCTCTTCTAGACTGGATTATGAAATGATTCTTGTTCTCAGGAGAGAGTTTGAGCCTCAAGGCTCAAAAGTATATGAACCTTTACATAAAGAACCAACAGACTCTAATAGATGACCACTCTGTTATCTACTGTAGATGATTGTGGTATGGTCAGCAAGGATGAAATGAGTTTATTTTTAACTGCCTAATGAGGAATGCAGAATGAGGGGCAAAGATAGAGAAACTTAAATTTGTACAAATCAGCAAAAAGCTGAGGGTGAGACTAGAAGTGTGGATGTAGTTTTGGACATAATGTCCAATCTCTGGGTTTATTAGCCTTGGCACACGTGCATCCTTGGGCAGACTGGGGGGTGGGGGGGGGTTGAAGACCATACTAATCAAAGCAGTTCTTACTGGTTAGCAAGCCATTCCCTAGTCTTATCATGCAATCATCCAAATTAGCCTACATCCTCTGTTGCTCCCTTCCACAACATATATAAAATAAATAGTGAAAGAACTAGTGAGCTGGCACTGGAAGCATTATAACACACACCGGATTACAATCAAAAGAACAATTATGCCTTTAGGGCAGAGGGTTATCGCTTAGAAAACACTCCAGATCCACCTAGCAGGTATTGCTGGTACAGGGCAACCTAACTATCTGCTACAAAGATTAAATGCTACAGCAATTACTTGTTGAAAGATGCTATGGACAATGAGATAATATAAAAAAATAAGGGCAAGTTTCTCAGATAAAATTGCCTTTTCTCAAATATGTATGGAATTGAGTCACATAAAGAAACATTTACAAATTAATAGATGTTCAAAGGATAAGAAGAGGCAGCAGTTTTAAGGAGCAATCAAAGGTATGTATAGTCATTTTTAAGTGCTCTAAATAACTATTGATTATAGAACAGCAAATCAAAGTAACTCTGAGGTGCCAACTCACACATATCAAAAATGATAAATGCTGGAGGGGATGAGGGAAAATAGGTACACTCAAAAACTGTGGGTTGAATTGTTAACTGGTCCAACCATTCTGGAAAGCAATTTGGGACTATGTGCAAAAGGCTATAAAATCATTCAGTTCAATTCAAGAAGCATCTTTTAAATAGTTACTACCTGAAGATTAATGTACCTTAAAATTTCAGATGCATGTTTTTTTCAAAATTTTTTCAGATGATGATTTAAGACATTTAAATTTATTTATTCATAGTCCCTTCTGAAGATTCAGTTGGCAGTACAGTCTCAGCTCTGACCTCTTTGGTGTTTGTGTTTTGGTCCTTGTCCCCATAGAAAGATTCTATGGTTCTTTCCACCCTCTGCTTTTTCTTCATGAGGTTAATTGAGTGTTGTGGCTTCTGGTTCTTTCAGTCCAAAGCTAGAGAACTTTTTGCTGAGCTGATGTGTGAAAAAGCTAAAAGCAGGTTTTTGTTTGGTGTTTCCCCAATCAGCCTTAGATTTATCTTGTTAAGTATGGGGGTGGAGTGGTCTAGTTACAGGAGATATCTTCTCAGCTGACCTGAGGCAAAGGCAAGCTCAGGGGCTAGTAATCCCAGCTGCCTATTGTCTTTCTGATTCCCCTGGACAGCTGAGGCACGCCTAGATGCTAATGTGTGTTCCCACCCCTCCTGGGGCTCCTCTCCTGGCACTGAGGCTTGCCTGGGTCCTAGTGCAAATTTTCCATGCCCTGGGTCCTCTGTCCTTCTGGTTTGCCTCTGCCACCGTAGGAGGGATCCCCCTTAGCTATTTTCCTCGTCTCAGGTGTTATGAGATTACTGGCCTCCTTCTGCTGATCTGGGATTTTTCTGAGGAAATATTTTATGGTTCTTTCACGGTCATCAAGGGGGGAGGAGAGAGCATTTACTGATCACTCCGCCATCCTGGCTCCCGGAAGTTCAAGTAGGTGACTTACCGAGGTTGATCTTCGGGCTGAAGGTCTCAGGACCTGCTGCGCTGATATCTGGCTCTCCGCGGCCCTCACGGACTGGGTTCGGCTTGTCTCCCGCCCTCGGTGCTGCTCCTCAGGTTCTGCCCGCCGCTCAGGTTTCTCGGGTCCCTTCTGCTCTGCTGCGCTGGCCACGCTGCGCTGTGCGCTGTGGACTCACCCCCCGCAGAACAGACCTTTCCCGTGGATCATCCAGTCTAACGTGAGCTCTGAAACTGTCACCTTCTGCCTCCCACTGGATTCCGCACCTCCAAACTTTGGTCACATTCTCCTTTCGGAGGTACCTGAAGGAGTTTGTCCCAGAGCTTAGGTGAGTCGTTGCTCTCACTCCGCCATCTTGGCTCCGCCCGTAGGCAATTTCAAATTTATTTATTACTTTGGATGAAAAGGCCATCTTTATGGTTATAGTTTGAAACGACATTAAAAACTATGACTCTTTTCAGACTCTTTTTCAGGAAGGCACATGTGTTGCTTATTGTTTTTCTTCTCTGGTGTATCTCTTTACCATACCTATTACAGCAAATATGAATACTATAGGCTCACAGAGACAGAGAGAACTGGTGTAGAAGATAGAATGCTGGATATGAATGTCGACATCAGGCAGTACTGGCTGTGCAGTTGTGAGCAAGTCACTAAAATATCTCAGAGGCTCAATTTATTTATTTACTTGTCCAATACTGCTGACAATTTTTGCGTCACTGATCTCTGGTGGTTCCTGTGAGGAAAACATTTAAAGTGCTAAATAAATGTATTATAATTAATACATGAGAAAATATATTTAAAGCACGTTGCAAATCTTAAAGTGGTATATAAATGCTAATTATTATTCTTGTTATTCTTATTATTTTGAGGAAATATACTTTCAATTCTAGTCATAAAAAATATTTAACGGAAAATTTTAATTTTTAGCGTTCTACCATAAATATTTGTGTTTGGCAATCTTCCTTTCACTATAGATCTACAGTGGCTAAGATAATTACTATGCACATTGATTTATGTGCTTCATGAGGATGAGGTATAGATTTAGAATTTTCCTATATCAGTATTATGGCCTCGGCTTACACCATCAAAGATATGAATCTATGTGAGAGAATTACCACATGTCTGCAGTGATTAGTATTTCCCTTCTAGGATGCGACCCAGGAGAGAAATGTAGTAGGTTTGTGGGGTTACAAATGAGATTAATTATCACAGTAGTGAAGTGTGGAAAACCTGCATACTACCCGGCTACATATTTTCTCCTTGTTTGATTTAAATAGTGATTTCTTTGCTACCTTATCTACTAAAATTTTGCCAAAGAAGAGATTGCAATTCGTATTTTTGCATTTATTGTTTTCTTTAATTGATTAATTATTTATTTTTCAACACTAGGTTTTGAGTTCCAAATTTTCTACCCATCTCTCCTGTCTTGCACCCCAAGACAGCATGGATTCTGATTAGCCCTTCCCACAATTCGCCCTCCCTTCTACCACCCCACCCCCTTTCTTATCCTCTTCTCTTCTGTTTTCTTATAGGGCAAGATACATTTCTATATATTTTCTTGATTCTGTGTCTTATTCCCTAGTTGCATGCAAAAACAGTTTTAACATTTATTTTTAAAACTTTTCCTTCCTCCCTCCCCACCCATCCCCACTGAGTAGACAAGCAATTCATTATAGGATATACATCTGTAGACATACCAAACACTTCCATAACAGCCATGTTGTGAAAGAACCTGTTCTACCCCGCAATTGTTCTATTCTCTCTTTTGCCTCTGCCCCTCCTCAAAAGTGTTTACTTATAATTACACTCTCTTCCCATTTGCCCTCCCTTCTATCATGCACACTCTTATGCCCTGTTCCTTCTTTTACTGTAGGGTAAGAAAGATTTTAATTCTCAATTGAATGTCCATATTACTCCCTCCTTAAGCAAAATGAGATGAGAGCAAGGTTTCCTCTTTTCCTCTCACCTACCTCCCCTTCCTATCCATTGTAAAAGCTTTTTCTTGCCTCTTTTATGTGAGAGATGATTTACCCTATTCTATTTTTCCCAATATATTCTTCTTTGAAGCCTTAATTTCATTTTTTTAGATATCATTTTTTCATATTTCATTCATGATGTGCCCTTTGTCTAGGTACGTGTGTAAAACTCTCAAAAAATATCTTTCCATATAGGAATGTTAGCAGTTCAACTTTAGCAAGTCCCTAATGATTTCTCTTTCTTGTTTATCCTTTCATGCTTCTCTTGATTCTTGTATTTGAAAGTCAAATGTTCTGTTCAACTCTGGCCTTTTCTCGAAGACAGTTTGAAAGTCCTCTACTTCCCTGAATTACCATTTCCACCCTGAAATATTGTACTCAGTTTTTCTGGTAAGTGATTCTTGGTTTTAATCCTAGCTCCCTTGAACACTGCAATATATTCCAAATTCTCTGAAGCCTGATGCTGCTAGATCTTCTGTTATCCTGTCTGTGTTTCCACAACACTCAAGTTTTTATTTCCTTCCTGATTAAGATATGTTTTCCTTGATCTGGGAGCTCTGGTACTTACTTATAACAATACTACGAGTTTTCTTTTGGAGATTTCTTTCAAGAGGAGATTGATGGAATCTTTCAATATCTGTTTTACCTTCCGGTTGTCAAATATCAGGGCAAATTTCCTTGATAATTTCTTGATAGTTGATGTATACTTTCTTTTTTCTAATCCTGGCTTTCAACTAGTCCAATAATTTTTAAATACACTCCTGGATCTATTTCCTAGGTTAGTTGTTTTTCAAATGGAGTATTGCACCCTACCTTCTGGTGGATTTTTTGTTTGTTTGTTCTTTTGTTTGAAGAAATAATCAAGAAATTAATTTCTTGCTTCTTGCTTAAATGTGTTCTTCAACATCCTTTTGGAACTCTTTCATGACCTAAGACTAAATTATATTATTAGAGGCTTTGGATATTGGAGTTTTGACTTAGTTGTCTTCTTCTGGGTATATGTTTTGATCTTCCTTGTCACCAAAGTAAGGTTCTATAGTCTGTTGCTTTTCTTTCTTTTGTTAATTTTTTCTTATTTCCCAGCCAATTACTTCACTTTTGAACTTTTTTCAAGGCAGTTCTCTATTTCCAGTGGGGTAGGGGGAGCATAATGTCATTTTCAACTTCCTCCCACAATAGATGAACCTAAAACACCAGAAACAGTTGTAGCAGATGACATTGCTGTCATGATTGCTGCTGGTACCTCTACCCCTCCACCACGTTGGAGCTCGGGAGAGACCACATACTTCTCCCTCACACAGGCACAACAGGATTTTTCCACTGCCTTTCCAAATTGTCCTTGGTATTTTGGGGGTGACAAGTCTGAAAACCACCACAACTGCCAGCGCCCCTCTCGGGTGCTGTCTATGAAGGTGTGGCTCCCAATGCACTGTGATCTGTTTGCAGCCTGGCACAAGAGACACTTGCTGTTACTGTTGACCTTCCAGACTGTCTTGGACTGGAGATTTATTTCGCATTATCATTTTTTTTGGCTTCCATAGATCCTGACTTTCTTTAGAGACATTTTTACAGGTATTTGGGATTTGCAGGGAGTGCTCAAGCAAGTCCCTGATTTAACTGTGCCACCTTGACTCTCCTCTCATACAATTCATATTTTGAGTTGGCATTTGATCTTCTGTTAACATTGGATTATTGGAGAAACAGCCTAACCCTTTTGAATATGAAAGCAATTCTTTACATACATTCAGTAAACATTTCTTAAGTGATACTTTCACAGAATAAACTATATTTAGCACATAGTAGTATCAATATAAAATGGAGAAAAGTGTATTAGAATGCAGATTGAGTGTAAATAAGGAAATAAGGATTTTTTTCGCAATCATTCAGTTTGAAGTTTTTTAAAATTTTTCCTCTCTCTTCTTGTCTCTCTCTCTCTCTCTCTCTCTCTCTCTCTCTCTATATATATATATATATATATATATATATAGAGAGAGAGAGAGAGAGAGAGAGAGATAGATATAGAGAGATAGATAGATATAGATAGATAGATTTTTTCCTTCTTTAATAGAGAATACTACAGTATCTTTTACTGTTGCAAATTACCAGTATTTTTTTAATCCTAGCTATTTCTAGTTTACCATGCATACAAACACAATATTCATCTTCCAAAATTCTGCTTTCTAAAACTTCGCATAAAATATATTACATGTATAGTACATACAGTGCACTCCCTATCTCATAAGACTTTCAGGTGAAGTTGGCTTGTAGAGTTTATACAACTGATTATACTGTCTGTAAAAATGTAACTTATAGTTACATGTTGTAGAACAGTCTTTATCATCATAATTCATGTTTTTCTAATGGGAAATATCATAGATTCTGTTTCATCCCTCCCCTGACCCTGGGGTACCATTTAAGAGAACTCACTGGGAGGTGGGAGAATAGGAAGAATGTTCAGATGTTCAAGCAAGTGTGAGCTGCCGAATCTGCAAAGATAAAGTGTACAGAGCACTTAGTCTTGAGTCAAATGACTTTCTACCTGTGTGATTTTGAGGAAATAACCTAATCTCTCTGCACCTTAATGTCCTATTCCACATATTAAAATGATTGGATTAGATGTCTTCTCAGGTTCATTGCAGATCTAAATAAATGGTCTTATGATGTCATAGAAAATCTATCACAATTCAATGAAAGAAGAAATAAAATTATCATTATCCCTGTTTCAATGATAAAGCAAGCAGAAACTTCTCCACCATTATGCTTGAAAATAATAATTTATTTTTTCCAATTACATATAAAATAGTTTTCAACATTTACTTTTAAAAGAATTTGAGTTACAAAATTTTTCCTTCCCTCCCTTCTCTTCCCCTCCCCAAGACAGCATATTATCAGATATATTGCATATTCATTTTCAATTACACTAAACGTATTTCTAATTAGTCACGTTCTGCATTCAGAATCCATGGTACTATTTCTAGATGTGGATAAGATTTTCCATCGTGAGTCTATTATATTATCTTCAATCGTTGTAATGCTAATATGAACTAAATAATTCATATCCGATCTTTTTACAGTTTTGCTGTTATTGTGCATAATATTCTCCTGGTTCTGCTCACTTCATTCAGAATCAGTTCATGTCAGTCTTTACAGTTTTTTTCTGAAATCTGTCTGCTCATCACTTCTTATAGCACAATAATCTTCCATTATCTTAATATACCAGAACTTTTTCAGCCTTCCCCCAGTCATTGGGAATTCCCTCAACTTCCAGCTCTTTGCCACAACAAAAAAGCTTCTGTAAATATCATTATATATGTCAGTCCTTTTTTCCTTTTTTATCATTTTTTTAGTATACAAAGTTACTAGTGGCAATAATTGATTGAACATTATGCACAGTTTCATTGTCCTTTGGGCTCAGTTCCATAGTGCTTTCCAGAATAGTTGGATCAGCTCACAATGCTACCAACAATGCATTAGTGTTCTAATTTTCCGCACATCTTCTCCAACACTTACCATTTTCCTTTTCTTTCATATTAGCTAATTTGATAGATGTAGTACATCAAAGTTGCTTTAATTTGCATTTCTCTAATTAATAGTCATTTAGAGCATTTTTCATACGCCTCTAGATAATTTTTATTTTATCTGAAAACTGCCTCTTCTTATCCTTTGACCATTTATCAATTGAGGGACGAACTATATTCTTATAAATTTGACTCAGTTCCCTATATTTTTGAGAAATGAGGCCTTTTTCAGAAATAATGGCTGAAAAATTGTTTCCATACTTTCTACTTCCCTTCTCACCTTGGTTGCATGGGTACCCTCCACCATTATTTAGGAGTATTTTGACTTACTAAAGCAAAGAGAACATGAACGACCATAAGTGAAAAGGAATAATATCTTGTAATCCAAAAAGGTTAGCCTTCTTTAGAAAGATACAAATGAAAGAAGGTCCCATCTCCCCATCCAAAAAAACTCATGCTTCCATATTTTGGATGTTTAAATCCTTTATTTTCAAGTGAGGACAAATAAATATTAATTTAGAATAGTTCTATTCGATACACATTTGTTCCCATCATCATTCTTATATCGTTTCTATTTTAGCATAAATGTTTACTGCTATAATACTGTTTAGTTTTAGTATATAGTGTTCAACTTGTGATGTGAAACCATGCTGATATTACTGGGCTAATGACTGAAACATTTGGCATACTAACAACAGTACTCCCAAAGCATACTGCCAAAACCAACACCCTGCATAATCAAGGTTTAGAAATTTACAATAATAACAATTGCAGGTTCACTGATATGAAGTAAGGAATATCAACTCAGCAGCTAGATGAAGTTCAATAGTCATTTGAATTTTACATTAGATGCACGATGATGTAGTGGTTACAGATTTGGACTTGGAGTCAAGACTGGTGTTCAAATCCTGCTTCTGAATTAAATTCGTACTATGCTCCAGGAAATGAGTAAATATTAGGGATACAAAAAAAGGAAAAGACAGTGTTCTCAAGGAGCTTACAGTATAATGGAGGGATATCATGTAATCAACTTTGTGTAAACAAGCTATATATGAGATAAATTGAATATAAGTAATAGAAACAATACCTTTCACAAGATGGCAAAGAATTTGTTTTCAACAAAATCCCCAATGAAGGAAGAACAAGAAAATATAAAAGAGGAAAAGAAAGGAGAAAGAAATATGCCAAATGTGTAATCAATCATATTGTATTAAGATACAAATCATCTCCCCACAATTTAATTTTTTTTGGACACTAAATAACTGAAAGATAGAACCACTCCTTATTGTATGAATCGAATCTGACTTTTCCACATCTAAATTGACCTGACAAACTTCAATTCCAAATTTTGGATTATCTACTCAACATTGTCTGATATATAGCTTGAAGTGTCTCTCAGCATTTGTCCTGATTGACCTGCTCACCTCCACTCTCATAAGGGGAGAGTGCTGAATTCTGTCAAACTTGTAACAAAAATTACACAAAACTGAGGAGTGATGGTTCACTGTACTCCAAACTTCATTGTTAGTTATAATGCCAAAAAAGGTGTGAATGAGTTGTAGATGTCTCCCTTTTAAGTTTTCTTTTTCGCATCATGGATTAAGACCTTCCTCTTTGCCTCAAAGTGAAATTAAACAAGGTCAATTAGTTTACTCAGTAGGAAACCAATTGTAGTGGGTAAGTGAGGTGACAAACTAGAGAGGTCGCATTACAAAGATACTTGAAAATAAAAAAAAAAATTGAAAATGAAATAAAATAAGGTACAAAGAATGTTGGAAATTATATTCTGCAAATAGAAAAACTACCAATGAGATTCATCAAGAATGGAAAATGAACATCCAGATAAAGAACTGATGAACTTTGAATGCAGATTGAAGAATATTTTGTTCACTTATTTTATTCTTGCTCATGGTTTTAAAAATCTGTTTCTTCTTTCACAGCTGTGACTCATACGGAAATATTTTTTACATGGTAGCACATGTATAAACTACATCAAGCTACCTACCATTTTCAGAAGAGACGAGAAGAGGGAGGGAGGGAGAAAAATTGGAACTTAAAATCTTGTAAAAATGAATGCTAAAAATTACTTGACATGTAACTGGGTAAAAAATAAAATACTATGAGACTAAAAAAATAAAGGCAAATGAAAATT
>JAQQSK010009302.1:0-13140 GCA_028658325.1 Potorous gilbertii | reverse complement strand
GAGGTCCTGAATTCAAGTCTTACCTCTAACACTTACTGATTGGGTCATCTATGAGGAGTCACTCAATTTCTCAGTGCCACTGTTATTTATAAGATTATAAAGTGTAGAATAATTATTACTTTGTTTACTGCCTTATTATATATGTCAGGTTGCAAAGTGAACAATCAACACTTATAAACCCTTTAGGATTATTTTATGTAAAAAAAAAAGTTTTGCATGTCATAACACTGGAACAGGGAAGATTTTTTCCCAGACTTCTGTCAGACATTTAATTATTGTCTCACTTTGGAGAATTGTATTGTGCTGTGCATGAAATGTTTGTCTTTTATTACACATGTACCCAAGAGAGCCCTTAAGTTTCATACTTCCTGTTGCTTCTATAAGGCTCTACTGCCACCAATAAATGGTAGCATTCAGATTTCCTCCATCCCCAATTTTCACCCCTCTCTCCACACCCAAGAAGCATATTTAAATGATAAATATTAGAGTCTGAGCCCACTATCCCCTGCTATAGAGGTGCTAGATGTGCACCAAACCATTATGCTTATACAACTCCTAAACTTCAGGACCATCTGATTTTATCTATCAAATCAAAATGTGCATATTTGTAGTATGTAATTTTAAAGTATTCTAAATATTTTGTCTTATAGTTTTAAAAAAGGAGTTTTCCAGAAATATGTCACAGGAAACACAGCTTTTCCTTGTGATATCAGGCAAATATCTATATTTAAGCAAAATGATTTTATGAGCTTAATTGGATGTTAAAAATATTTATTCATCTATATTTCCAAGGATTTTTATCTGTCTTTCCCAACAATGCCACCATTTAACAATTAAAAAGAAAAAAGAAAGAAAATACTTAAAACAAATATCCATAATCCAGTAAAGTTAATTTTTAGCATTGGTGAAATCAAAAAAATGAATGACTTTTTTCTTTAGGTTCCTGTGTCAATTGCCCTGCTTTTTATACAATTTTATTTTGGAAGGTTGATAATGCTTAGTAAGTAGATTTGAGGGAAAACAAGGTAAGTATAGTTCTATGCCTTAAGACAAAGGAGAGAAACAGGGAACTGGGTACTAAGGCAGTTGTGATAGTTAATATGAATTTGATTAAGGAAAAAAAATGTTTTTCCTGTGGTATTATTTTTTCTGTAAACTTGCCATATTGAATTGACATAGAAGTGTAACTTA
This sequence comes from Potorous gilbertii, assembly GCA_028658325.1. Classification (NCBI taxonomy): domain Eukaryota; kingdom Metazoa; phylum Chordata; class Mammalia; order Diprotodontia; family Potoroidae; genus Potorous; species Potorous gilbertii. The sequence continues at coordinate 11,949 of JAQQSK010009302.1, read as the reverse complement.
TTAAGGGAGAAAATACTATGTTCTTGAGCATTTTCCTATAAAAGTTCTAGGACTTTGCCTGTTTGACTAGTTCCTTCACCCATGCATCTCATAACTCCCTCAAATGCATTTGCAGGCGTTCTTTTTGAGTTGCAGAAGCCAAAACAACTTGTCACATGGTTGTCAAGCTTCCTGAGTGAACCTTCCTTTGGTTTTCATTTGGGCCTTAGAAGACAAACACAGAATAATCATTAGAGACTATTGCTGTATGATGACTTGAAGATTTTCTAATTCTATAGGTTTTGTAAGGACTTATCTTTTACTCTTAGAATTCAGAGGCCCTTCACATCATGATGCTGCATTGTGATTGTAATTTAATGAAGCAGTGTTCTATTATTAACAATACACAGTGATTGTATCATTGCCTTGCATTATGGCAATATTCCCATAGCTTGGCAGTATATCTATATTTTTCAGGTTATCTCCAGTTTTAATAGGGCTTTAGATGTTGGACAAAATGTCCAAATCTGAGATTTCATGTTTGTAGAGAACTCTCAGGAAAAGTGCCAAAACTCTTTTCACTAAAGTAGATCAGTAGGGGGTGAAGCCAAGGTGGTAGAGTAACAGTATGGATTTTCTAGAGCACTCCTCAACTTCCCCCAAACCCAGTCAAATACCTTTAAAAATGATAAACAAATTCTGGAGCTGCAGAATCCACAGAATGAAGGAATGAAGCAGATCTCCAGTCCAAGACAGCCTGTAAGTGTCCATTAGGCCACTCTGGGAACAGAGAGCAGTGCAGCACCAGTCATGCTGGCACAGAAAGGACCTGAGAAGCCCTGGGGGGAGGAAGACAGACTCTCACACCTGTAGTGGTTTCCAGACTTCATGACCCCAAAACACTGAGCACAAATTTTAAAGTCAGTGAAAAGATCCTGTGGGACCAGTGTGAGAGAGTAAAGCAGCCCCAGGGTGGCATATAGGGAGGGGATGGAGGAACCCTAGGCAGCTACAACAGCAGCACATTGGCTGCAGCCACTATTTCTGGAGTTCTAGGCCCACAAATTGTTGGGGGATCGAGAGGCTGAGAGTACATTCCCCACACCCACTGGAAACAGAGAAGTATCTTGATAAAGAGGTCAAAAGTCAAATAAATGGCTGGGGAAATAAGCAAAAATTGGAAAGAGAATCATATATATAGAATCTTGCTTAGGTGACAAGGAAAATCAAAAAATGCGAACATAAGACAACAAAATCAGAGCTCCTCCATCCAAAACCTCCAAGAAAAATATGAATTAGCCTCAGGGCACAGAATAGCTCAAAATAGATTTTGAAAATCAAGTAAGAGAAATAGGGCAAAAATTGGGAAGAGAAATGAGAGTGATGCAAGAAAATCATGAAAAATGATTCAACTGCTTCCTAAAGGAGACCCCAAAAAATACTGAAGAAAATAACACTTTAAAAAATAGACTAGCTCAAATGACAAAAGAGCTCCAAAAAGTAAGGAGAAGAATGCCCTAAATACCAGAATTGGCCAGATGGAAAAGGAGGTGCAAAAGCACAATGAAGAACATAATTCCTGAAAAATTAGAGTGGAGCAGATGGAAGCTAATGACTTTATGAAAAATCAAGAAATTAGAAAACAAAACCAAAGCAATGAAAAAATAGAAGACAATGTGAAATATCTTACTGGAAAAACAACTGACCTAGAAAATAGATCAAAGAGAGACCATTTAAAGATTTTGGGACTACCCAAAAGTCATGATCAAAAAAGAACCTAGACATCATATTTCAAGAAATTATCAAGGAAAATTGTCGTTATATTGCAGAACCAGAGTGTAAAATAAATATTGAAAGGATCCACGGATCACTTCCTGAAAGAGATGCTAAAAGAAAACAAACTTTTTGAAATATTGTAGCCAAATTCCAAGTTAAGGAGAAAATATTACAAGCAGTCAGAAAGAAACAGTTTGAGTAATGTGGAAATACAATCAAGATAACACAAAATCTAGCAGCTTCTAGATTAAGTGATCAAAGGACTTAGAATATGATATTCCACAGGTCAAAGGAGCTAGGATTAAAACCAAGAATCATCTACCTGGCAAAACCGAGTATAATTCTTAAGGAGAAAAATGGTCATTCAATGAAATAGAGAACTTTCAAGCATTCTTGATGAAATGATTAGAGCTGAATAGAAAATTTGCCTTTCAAACACAAGAGTCAAAAGAAACATGAGAAGGTAAACAGGAAAGAGAAATCATAAGGGACTTAGTAAACTTGAACTGTTTACATTCTTACATGGAAAGATAATATTTGTAACTTTTGAGATTTTTCTCATTATTAGGGTAGTTGGAAGGATTAGGTATGTAGAGAGAGAAGGCATAGAGTGAGTTGAATAGGAAGGGATGATATCTAAAAAATAAAATTAAGGGATGAGAGGAGAATATATTGGAAGGAGAAAGGGAGAATTAGAATTGGGCAAATTAGCTCTCACATATAAGAGCAAGATAAGGCTTTTTCAATGGAGGGGATGAGGGTGAAGGTGAGAGAGAAAAAGTGAATCTTACTCTCATCACATTTGACTTTAGGAGAGAATAACATGCACAAGTAGTTTGGTATGGAGCTCTATCTTACACTCCAGGAAAGTAGGGGAGAAGGGGATAGACAGGATGTGGGGGGATGATAGAAGGGAGGGCAAATGGGACAAGGGGGTAATTAGAAGTGAATATTTTTGAGAAAGAATAAGGTCAAAAGAGGGTAGAATAAATTATGGGGGCAGGATATGATGCAGGGGGATCTTGTTAGTCTTTCACAATATGACTTTTATGGAAGTCTTTTGTGTAGCTACATATATATAACATGTATCAATTGCTTGCCTTCACAGTGGGGATGGGTGCTAATGGAGAGAGGAAGAGAAATTGAAACTCAAAGTTTTAAAAATGAATTTTAAAAATTGTTTTTACATGCAATTGGGAAATAAGATATACAGGTACTGGGGTACAAAAATCTATCTTGCTCTACAAGAAAATAGAGTAAATGGGAATAAGGGAAAGGAGGGGCACGATAAATGGGAGGGCAGATTGGAGGAAGGGGTAATTAGAATGCATGCTGTCTTGTGGTGGGTGGAGGGGAGAGATGGGAAGAAAATTGGGAACTCAAAATCTTGCGGAAACGAATGTTTAAAACTAAAAATGAATAAATAAATTTAAAAAATAAAACTAGGCAGTCACTTGTCATTATACGTAATCTTAGAGAGAATCTTGTGGAGGTGCTAAGTAGTTAAGTGACTTGCCCAGGGTCATTCAGCTAGTATACATTAGAGGCCAAACTTGAATCGGATTGTACTGACTCTGAAACCGACTTGAACCCTGCTACTTTTAACCACTACACATATACATGCCCAAAAATACATATGTGTAGGCATATGTGCATACAAATGTGGTGTATATCTGTGCTTTTATATATATATATATATATATACATATGTATGTTTATATATATGTATATCTATCTATCTATCTATCTATCTATATCTTGGATTGAGAATGATGACAACCCAGTTCACACTAGGCTTCTGACACATACTGGCTATGTTACCCTGAACAAGTCACTTAACTTCTGAATATCTCAGATGCAACTATTTAAAACTATAAATGTGTTGTGTGTATATGTGTGTATGTATGTGTGTGCATGTTTGTGTGCTTGCAAGAACTCTATTGTGAGGAAATATTGTTTCCATTTAATCTATAAGAAGTCTATAATATATATCATATGTGTAATATAAATTAATATATTATATTGGTTGTTGTCCTTTGTCTTTGAGAGGACCAAAATTAAATCACCATTGTAAAGTGAAATTTCAGTGTGACTGACTGTGGCTGATCAGACCAATATGAGCTTGGAATGCTCTACCACAGGTTGCGCACAGATAGTCCATGTGAATATTTGGGGTAAATATCCCAAATTTGCACATCCTGCATTTCCTTTGTGCTATCTCAATTTTGCTTTGTTCAAAGAGCACAGCACTTTTTCTTATGTAAGCATGCCATGCTAAATAGTCCTGTGCCAGTGTCTCCCATGTTGCACAATCAAATCCAAAGTTCTTGAGAGAGACCTTGAGAGTGTTCCTGTATATTTTTTTCTAGCCACCATGTCTGCCTCATGCAAGTTCTCCATGAAATAGTCTTTTTGACAAGCGTACATTTGGCAATCAAACAATATAGTGAGTCCATCAGAGCATAGTTTGAATACTTGGCAGTTCATCACGAGTAAGGACTTCAGTGTCTGTTACCTTATCTTGCCAAGTAATCCTCAGAATCTTCCCAAGACAGTTCAAATGGAGGATTCGGTTTCCTTTCATGGCAATGGTAGACTGTCCATGTTTCACAGGCATACAACGAGCTCAGCACAACAGCTCTATATACCTTCAGTTTGGCAGTCAGTCTAATACCTCTTCATTCCCAAACTTTTCTTCAGAGCCTCCCAAACACTGAGTTAGCTCTGGCAATGCTTGCATCAACCTCATTGCCAATGTGTGAATCCCTGGAAAGTACACTACCAAGGTAAATGAACTTATCCACAGTATTCAAAACTTCTCTATTTGTTGTAACTGATGGCTCCACATATGGATGGTGTGGTAGTGGCTGATGGAGGTCCTGTGTTTTTTTGGTGTTACTTACTAAGCCAAAACTAGCATAGACAATAGAGAATTGATCCATACTTTGTTGAATCTCAGCTTCAGAGGCTGCATTGAGTGCTCAATCATCTGCAAACAGAAAATCATGCACCAACACTCCCTCCACTTTGATTTTGGCTTGTAGCCTTTTCAAATTGAAGAACTTACCATCAGTATGATAGTTGGTCTTGATGTCGTGTTCATCCTCATTAAAAACATTTGTCCACTTGCCTGATAACATCATGCTAAAAAGCACAGGAGCAAGCACACAGCCATTTCACTCCATTGGTGACTGGGAAGGCATGAGAGTTTTGTCCATTATCCAGAACCCAGGCAAACATGCCATCATGAAATTGACAACAATATTGATGAGCTTCAGGCAACTGAATTTTGACATAATTTTCCATAAGCCCTCAAGACTAACAGTGTCAAAGGCCTTGGCCAGATCTACAAACATTGTGTACAGACCTCTGTTCTGTTCCTGGCATTTCTTCTGGAGTTATTGGGCAGTAAACACCATATCAATTGTTCCTTGTCCCTTTCTGAAGCCATATTGTCTCTCAGGTAAATGACCGTCTCCCAGGTGAAGGATCAGCCTATTAAGAAGAACTCTAGCAAGAATTTTGCCAGCAATGACTAAGAGAGAGAGAGTCCCCCTGTGATTGTTGCAGGACAGTCTATTCCACTTACTCTTATAGAGATGGACAATGCAGGCATCCTTGAACTCCTGGGGGATAACCTCCTCTTGCGATATAACGAGGAAAATTTCAGTTGGCTTTTGTATGGGCAATGGTCTCCCTACTTTGTAAACCTCAGCTGGAATAGAATCAGTACTAGGTACTTTGCCACATGAAGGGAGCCTAATGGCACTCAAAACCTCTTCTTCAGTTGGAAGTTTAACTAAGGAGGAATTGACTTCAACCTGAGGTAAACAGTCAATAGCCTCAGCACTGATTGATGATGGTCTGTTGAGAACACTATGGAAGTGTTCAGTCCATCTCTCAAGGATTATGTCCTCATCACTAATCAATGTGGCTCCTTAAGCACTGAGTATTTGTGATGCATCATAGTTTTTGTTACACAAATAGCTTTCAGGGAATCATATCATTGGATTGTTACTATCAGCATAAAACTGAATTTCATCTGCCTTCTTACTGACCCAGGAATCCTGCTTCTCTCTAAGCTTTGTTTGTACTTTGCTTTTGATGGAATTAAATGCTGCCTTCTTGGAGGTGGATGAACTATCCTGCTGGTAAATCCTGTGGAGTTCTCATTTTTCGTTTAGCAGCTTCTGAATTTCCCCATCATTTTCATCAAACCATTCTTGGTCTTTGCGAGTGTCCTGACCCAGATGAGCAAATACAGTGCTGTACACAAAATCTCTGAAAGCTGCCCTCTCATTTTTTTGTTCTGCTGTTGCCAACTGTGTGTTTGCTCAACCTTCCCTCCAAGTCAGCAGCAAACTGTTCACACTCAGAGAAGAGCTCTAATTTGTTGACATTAATTCATCTGGTAGTCATTTTCCCTTGGGGTCAGCACTTTTGATGAATGTGAATATTTATCTTGGAAAGGATAAGTCTGTGATCAGTCCAGCTCTCTGCACCACACATTGCCTTGTCACTCACATCTTGTCTGTATTTTCTCCTTACAATTACATAATCTATTAGATACCGGTGTTTCCTGCAAAGGTGCATCCATGAAGTTTTATTGTGTATAGGTAAAAGAAAGGCAGTGTTGGTAATAAGAAGGTTATGTGATGCACAAGTCTTCAGCAGAAAATGTCCATAGTTGTTGTTGTTTCCAACTCCATTCCTCCCTAGGACTCACTGCCGAGTCTGGTACTCTGAGCCTGTTCTAGCATTAAAATCACCCAGAATTATCAGCTTGTCCTCTTTTGGCATGTTGACAATAAGGGTCTCTAGGTCTTCATAAAATTTGTCTTTGACTTCATCAGGTTTTGTCATGGTGGCAGCATAGGGCATTGATCATGGTGGCATGGTGTTTTTCTGTGAGTGGACATCACATTGTCATGAGCCTGTCATTCACTCCTTTTGGCAGGCATGCCAATTTGCTGATTAGACTGGTTTTGATTACAAAACCCACACCAGCTTCATAGTGCTCCTATTCACTGCACCCACTCCAGAAAAAGGTGTATCCAGGTCCAAATTCAGTAAGCTGGCCTTCATTTGCCAACCTTACTTAATTCAGGGCTGCTATTTGGATGTGATACCTATTGACTTCTCTTGCAACAAGAGCAGTTCTTCTTTCAGGTCTCCTGGATTTTGTGTTGTCTATCAGTGTTATATGTTCCATGTACTGATGGTGAGTGGAATCTTCTTTGAAGATGTTTTCGTACATTTCTTTTTGTTTCGACCACAAAGTGGGATTCCCCATCTGCTGTGGTAATCAGGCCAGGGTTGGATAAACAGGGAAGGTTTAGGGCTACCTTTTCTAGCCCCTTTCCTCATACCAGTAGCTGCACAGTGTGATCATTAAAAGGCTACTCAGACACCCAGGAGGCTGCCATGTCCCACTGATGCTTCCAGTGAGAAATGACCCTATGGCCTGGGATGCCTGTGTGCAGGGTTGTAACAACAGCTCCCAGTATATCTGCACCTGCTGGTTCATCACTTGCCTATTATCACAGGACTCTGAGGCATAATAGTGAAATAGTATGGGTGATGTATTTTGATTTGTGCATAAATTGGATTTAAGTGAGGCAGAGTTGCATGAAGTCATCATCATCACTCTCTCCTCCAGAGTCATCATAGCTCGGTGGCAGGACAGAGTCAAGATGACTGGCAATGCCTCAGGATGCAGTGGATGACCTTGGTGTCTTCGGTGTCTAACCAAGCTCTAAGCACTCCACATCTCCTGCTTCATCTGCCTTCATGGTTATTGGAACAAATTGTTCTCATTCACCTATTCCACTGGATAAAGTCTTCACATGCTTGGGGTAGATACTCCTTTAATTCACCAATGGATTTGAGAACCCTTGGTTACCCTCAGCCTGATTTGGCCTGTCTGCCAAAATGCTTTACCAGGATGTGGCTGCTGCCCATGCTGCAGTTTCTTGAAGCCACAGGTGAGAGTTAGGTGTAACGGGTTTTCATCAAAGGTGGAAAGAGTCCTGAAAAGGGCTTGGCAGCCATCACACCAAAGGTACTAGTATTGGTCCTCCTTAAAAACACCCAATACCCCAATATATTGTATATTTAGTATATAAACATATATTATATATAAGTATGTACTGTAATATACAATCTATAATAAGAAATATAAATAATACTTAGTATCACATCAAAGTTTTGAGCAAAATGTTATGCCATGTTGTTTCCTAATGATCATTTCACTTTCATGCTAAAAGACTTTCAGTAGTCACCTGTTGTTTCTAAAATACAAGACAAACTTCATATTCTGGCATGAAATTCCCCCAGAACCTGATTTCGACCTACATTTTAAGCTTTATTTTATTTTGTCCTCCTTCTAATTTTCTGTATTTACCAGACAATCTGTACTGGTAGTTGTTGTTGAACTTAATTATTCCTTCTCTTACTTCTTTGTATTTGAACAAATACTTTCCCATGCTTAGAACATCCTCCTTACTCATCTTCACCTTTGAAATTCCTTTGGATGTCTCTTTGTCTTATATGCAATAGGAATTAATAGTAAACTTTTGCGGAATGGAGTTGAATTGAAGGAAAACATTTTAAAGGAAAGAATTTCAGGCACATCACAATCATGGCATTCCATTTGTATAGTGTTGTCATTGTTCAATTGACTCCTTGTGACCCCATCTGATGTATTATTGGTAAAGATATTGGAGTGTTTTGCCATTTCCTTCTCCAACTCATTTAACAGAAATGAAAACAGAGGCAAATAAAGTTAAGTGACTTATCCAGAGTCACATAACTAGTAGGTATCTGAGGCTGAATTTGAACTCAGAAAGGAGTTTTCCTGACTCCAGGTCTGGCATTCTATCCACTTGCCATGTATTTGCCCCCTAGGAACATGAGGAGTCCCTTAATGAAGCTGATCTGCCCTTTATATAAGAAGTAACTGTAGTGATACCTGTCAATTGTTTATAGTTGAAACAAAAATAGTATAACTACAAGATGGAATATTTGACACTGATCTTAGTGGCTTTTTAACCAAAATTCTCATTTTGTAGATGTGGGAAATACAGAGAAGCTAAGTGACTGATTACTCACCTAAATTGTGACAGGGCCAGAATATGAACTGGGTTTATTGATTCAGAGTTTAATAATGTCCTTTCCACTTGACTATGTTATACCATAAGGTAATACTTGTAACTAATGATCAGTAAGGAATTATTAATAGATCTTAAAATCTCAAGTATTACTTTGCAGATTTTTCATTATTTTCATGAAAATACAATACAAATAAATATAATCTTTATGCTCATTAAAATGAATTGCAATGATTGATTCAATTAATTTAAAACATTTATTAATTACTACAAAAAGAAGAACATTGTACTAGGTCCAATTTAAAAGTATATTGAACAAAAATAGGTTTAAATCATAAAAACGTTTTTCTCTCAATTAAAAATGATAACATAAGTTGCAATTGTTTTTAAACACACATGCATAGAATTTTAAATGAATTCATGTATATATGTTCATCCTTCCTTGCCGAAGAAGACCACGCCTTCAGAGAAATGATGACATGACTTGCATTTGATTTTGTTTTGAGTGAGGTCTGTGCAGGCCACCTGCCTTACTTTTCCTCCAGAGCCGTCTGAATCCAGTGATCTGATATTCATCAGGATGACCGGAGATGACTCAGGATGAGGCAGTTGGGGTTAAGTGACTTGCCCTTGGTCACACAGCTAGTGAGTCTTGTCCCCCTGACTCCTGCACTGGTGCTCTATCCACTGCACCACCTAAGTGCCCCGAAATAAAAGAATACAACATTATTAAGTGCTTAGCATATAGAATGAACATGGTAAATAAAATGGAAAAATTAGTTATTTTAATATGTTAAAATATTAGTGTGTAACAAAAAATGAATGGCAATCCAATGATTAGAGGAAATGAATAATTATTTCACATGAGTACATCGAATAAAATGGGAGTTCCTTGGTTTGATGGATTTAAAAATATATCTGAGAATGTTTTTGAGATCCTGTTCATGTAGTAACTTTTTTTCTATGGGAAGAAGTTAGTTGTAATTTCTAAGAAGCCTTAATATATCTTTGAGAGAGATTAGGAATGAGTGTAGAAAGAGCAGTTTTGACAGAGAAGTTCCATAATGGCTGGCATGGAGTGTGAGGCAGAGATGCTTGGGTAAGTCCTTGGAAAGATGGTCACTAAGGTTTAATGAAGAAACTATTGTAGCAACTTCTGCTCATGGAAAATGCCCAGGGACCATTGGGCGGGATTCTGTGATCCTCCAAGATAGTCCTGATGATTGATCATTTGTGGTCTTGTAGCTAAGGAGCATTAGTCCATGTGGGTTATTTCCTCAACTTAAAATGTCCCTGATAAATGTCTATATGAATACTTCAAAGTTAAAACTCATAATTTTCCATGTTTCATATAATAATCATATCACTCAAGATTATCTCACAACATTATACTTTCAACCCCTGTTAGTTAACTGACATAGTAAGACTACCAAATGTCAAAGGATCCATTTCTAGATAGTAGAATAATATGTCTTTATGACCTCATTAAAGAATCATTCAAAGTACAAAGAGTTCCAATAGATTCAGTAGCAACCAGATTTATATTTAACTCTCATACAGTGATGATCTTGTGATATTTCAGGAGAAACCTTTCACAGAATAAATAAGAGTTGGAAACTGGGCTCTTTTCCTTGTAAAGAACTTAATCTCCCTATGGACCAAACAATGGTCTCTGTTTCCAATATCTAGTGCGTTAAACTTCAAACTGATATTCCAGCTGACCTTTCCTGTTACCCTAAATTATATTCCCCATATTGCCTATTGATTTGCAAAGTTTTGATTGAAAAACCTTTATGTACAAGACTCTCTCTGTTCCAAACACTGAATAATATAATAATACATACAATAAGGAGGCAGCTAAGGGTTAAAAGAAAAACACCTGCATTTGGAGTAGGAAAGGCATAAAGTACAGTTTTGCCTTTGGTACTTACAAGACCTGCTTTTAAACCCTTTACTTGAACTTTCTGTGTCTCAGTTTATTCATTTTTAATATGGGAGTTCTGCAGCTACTTATTTCATGTGTTGTAGTACGTACAGAACTATAATGTATATATGAAATTTCATAAACTTCAAAGGGCTAGCTATATAAATAAATGTCAACAAACATGAAATTCAGATGGCCAGTTTTCCCTTAATGTGTTTGACACACTTGAGAAATAGAAAACAATACCATATTTGCAAACAATTGTTTTCCTTAATTAATCAGAGTAACTCTGACACTGAAGCTTTATTAACACCTTTGAATCAATTCAGTTAGGAGGAATTAAATTAATTATGTAGAACAAACCATTTGATTGATACATTGAATATGTAGGAAGAGGCAATTGTAACAATTTTTAAAAATTTTTATATATCAGTAAAACTCTATTAACTCTGCTAAGTCTTCATTGTGGTGTGAAGGGGACTCTGGGTTCTTGAAGACTATGTCAGTAGTGTTCAGCCTTTGACAGGTCCTATCAATATGCCAAGGTTGGAGAGTCTGGACCTGGCTCTAGGTCAGTTAGCCGAAGACCAATTTGGTTAAATTAGGAGAAATTCATCGCCCAAGCTGTCTATGAGATGTTGAGATTTTTTTAAGCCTCTGAAAACTAATGATGGCCACTTACTAAAGATTCATATAGTACCAATGATCTGTAATAATTTATTTCAATGTGCCAAATATCCTCACTGATTTCACTGATCACTTGGAATATTAAAGAAAATCAGTAAAAACCTTTAATCAAAATGAAATATAATTCACAGTCCAATAGGCTGTGGGACTTTCTTTGATGCCAGGGTTGATTAGTGCTCTGATGCCTAATAAAATTTGAAGATCATTCTTTCAATCTCATAGGAGGCAAAGATGGAAAATATAGGAAGAAAACTCTAATGATGCCTCTTTAGGACAAAATAACCACTGCTATTATTTTATAGTCTTGTGTTTTTTTCAGCTAGAAACAAAGGCATTTGATCATAAAGCAGAAGTAATTTTGGGAGTAAATAAATGCAGGAATCCAGGTTTTCTGTTTATCCCAAATAACCAACTGATCAGTGTTTGGCTAAGAATTAAAGGTGATGGACATTATATACATAAGAGACTACAAAG
>JAQQSK010009301.1:0-13142 GCA_028658325.1 Potorous gilbertii | reverse complement strand
AGGGATGGGGAGAAACTGGAACTTAAAGTTTTAGGACCAACTGTTGAGTATTGTTCTTGCTACTAGAAAATAAGAAATACAGGTAATGGGGAATAGAAAGTTATCTGGCCCTACAGGACAAAAGAGAAGATGGGGTAAGGGAAGGAAGGGATGATAGAAGAGAGGGCAGATTGGTGATATGGGTAATTAGAATGTCCAGTGAATCGGGGAGGGGGGAGGGGACAAAGGGGGAGAAAATTTTGGAACCCAAAATCTTGTGAAAATGAATGTTAAAAATTAAATAAATTTATTAAAAAAAAAAAAAGAATAATATGGTAACATAGTGGGAAACAACATGATACAGTTGATTAAGTGTTCATATTGAAATTAGAAAAACACTTGAAGTTTCAAGTATCTCACCTAGCTCTGGCTAGGTGACCATGTGCAAGTCCCTTAACCTCTCAGTTATTCAATAAACTCCCTGGAACTTTTCTCCTAACTCATACATAGTCAGTATCTCTATTGGGGAGGTAGTCCCCCTAGTGAGATTTTGTCATACTAACAAAATCCTAGATTTTTCAGGCTTTTAAGAGACATGGATGTTTTTTTTTACTGTTAGTATAATTTTCTTTATCACTGTCCCCTCTTCCATCCACCTTTGATAATTAGAAAGGAAGTATTACTTTCTCTTCTTTAGAAACAAGGAAACTGAGTCAGTTAAGTGACATGCAAAGAAAATGGATTATTATCAAACCTCTTTGTAATATCTTAGGTTTTATCTAGAATGTCCTATATGCTAATAAATCAATCAACAAGCATTTATTAAAATGTTAATATATATCCACCTCTGTATTTAATGTTAGGGATAGAAAGATAGGAAAAAATAATTACTAATCTCAGGGATTTATAGTCTAACTGTGCTACTTGTCTTTCTCTCCACCACAGATTAGGGTATTTAGATGGCTCAGTGGATAGCGTATAGAACCTGAAGTCAGGAGTCATCTCCTTAAGTTCAAATCTGGTCTCAGACACTTACTAGCTATGTGACCCTGAAAAAAATCACTTGACCTTGTTTGCCTCAATATCTGTAAAATGAACCAGAGAAGGAAATGGAAAACATTCCACTATGCTTGCCAAGAAAATTCAGAACTGGGTCATAAAGAAGCAGACATGACTAAATAATACATATTACCCTAAGGATCTTTTGTGGCTTCTCTCTGAAATGTCCTCCTCCTCTTCTATAATTAATAATAAAAAAAACCCTGCCAATTCTTTAAGAAACCAAATAAATAAATAATGCATTAGTGTTACAATTTCCCCCATCTTCTCCAGTATTTGTCATTTTCCTTTTCTGTCATATTAACTCATCCAAAAGGTGTTGTGATATGTTTGAAATGCTTTAATTTACATTTCTCTAATCAAAAGTGATTTAGAACACTTCATATGCCTATAGATAACTGATTTCTTCATTTGAAAAATGTTCATAACCTTTGACAATTTAGCAGTTTGGGAATAGCTTGTATTCTTAAAATTTTGATTTAGTTCTCTATATATATTTGGAAAATGAGGTTTTTATTAGACAAAATTGCTGTAAAAAACTTCCTAGTTTCTTCTTTTCCTTCTAAATTTTGATGTATTAATTTTGTTTGTGCAGAACCCTTTTTAATTCAGTGTAATACAATTTTCCATTTTAGAACCTGTAATGCTCTCTGTTTCTTGTTTGGTCTATGTTTATATCTTATCCATATATCAGTCAGAGAAATTCTTCTATCTTCATCTTAATTACTTATGAGATCACCATTTATTTCTAAATCTTGTTCTTATTTTGAATTTGTCTCCATGTACATTGAAAGAAGTTGATCTATATGTAATTTTTGTCAAACTGCTTTCCAGTGTTCCTTTAATGTAGAAACATCTAGATCTAGTCATGCTGACTGTGATTACATGGTATTTAAATTGTTTCTTTTTTGGTTGCTTGCAATATTTTCTCTTTAATTTTGGAGCAATAAAATTTGGGTATAATATTTCTAGTAATTTAAATTTTGAAATACTTTTCAGGAGGAGATTGGTAGATTGCTTCCCCATGTTTATTTTACCCTCTGATTTGAGAATATCAGGACAATTTTCCTCAACAATTGAAATATAATATTGAAGGTTTTTTTCAGTCATGGCTTTCAAGTAACACAATTATTTTTAAATTATATATCCTTGATGTTTTTACTAGGTTAATCATTTTTCTTACGATATATTTTACATTTTTTCTATTATTCATCACTTTTATTTTTTTTCTTGGTTTCTCATTGAGTCATTACCCCAATCTTGCACAATTCCTATGTTTAAGGAATTATTCTCTTCAATGATGTTTTGTACCTTTTTTCTTTCACTTGTCCAATCCTACTTCTTAAGAATTTTTGTACCTGTTTTTCCATTTGGCCAATTTTTTTAAGGTATTCTTTTCTTTGGTGTATTTTGTGCCTCTTTTACCAATGGGGCAATTTTCTTTTTTTACAAAGCTTGGGAATCTTTATTCAGATCAGCAAACTCACATTCCTCAAGTCTCAGATGTTGGGTGGATCTTCTGAGGAAGAGAGGAAGGACGGAGTAGAGAAGAGAAGGCAAGGCCAGTCCACCTCCTTGGACATTCCCTCTGCCCCCAAGGGAATGCCAGGGAAGGGAGGGACCAAGGGGAAAAGAGGCCTCTGTCAAGGAGAGGCTTACACAGATGTGTGCCTTTCAAAGTCCAGCTGTGGGCAAAACTGCTGCCACAATAGGCCCCTCCCTATAAATTAAGTCCCTACAGTATCAAGGCTGGGAATGGGGGAAACAGGAAGAACAACCTTGTGGAAGGGAAATTGGCCCCCATGTTCATCTTCTTTCAAACCAGTGCCCTGAACCCTGGCCTAAAAGATGGCTATATGGGTGCAAATTCCCAAATGAGAGGACAAGCCAGGATGAGAGAATGAATAGGAATTTTGAAGGGGGTCAGCTACCTCCCAGTTTTGGTCCAGGAGAAGGGAAGATGGGGCGGTTGGTCCAGTTTTCCTGATTTGGGGACAAGGAGTCTACTACAGCAAGTTTAAGGCAAGAAAGCACTGACTTAGCACCTTTAGGTACAACAGGAGTAGCAGTGCCACCAATGGGTAGAGAGCAGAAGGAGAGGAGGAGGAGTTGGGAACAGAAAGGGCTTGAAAGTTCCATAGGCTTCCTGGGAAGGTCACTGCTAGATATATATTAATCATTCAAAGGAGGGTAAGGAAGAGTTGTGATCCGAGGATCTGGCATGGCATCCCGTATCCAGTCATGCCTGCCTGAGATGCCCCACAACTGGTTCCCATTTAAGTCCAAGGACATTCTTGCCCTCCTGCAGTTGGTTATCTGTGAAGTTTCAGAGATTCTCCTTGGACTTCTTAGGAAACCAGTTAGGATTTCCAGAAAAAAAGCCATCACCTCGAGCGACTGCCAACCCACCCAGGTTCATCAGTGTGTGCTGCAAACAGGCCATATTCTTTCCTTCCCAGAAGTCCACAGTTTGGAAGATATCAGTGGCATTGATGCTGTAGCGTTCAGTCACCTAAGGAACTGAGAAATCTGTTTGAAGGCCATGACTGAAACCTGGGTTTTCTTTACTGGGCCCTGACCTTCAGGGTATAGCCCAATGATGAGTTCACACAGCACCATGCCATCCTTGAGACAGTTTTGGAAATTCTATTGCCCAGGCTGGGGTTTCCCAACATCCCTGTGGCACTATGTGGTAATCCACTGAATGAGGGTCTGCTCCAGATCAGCATCATACTGCTTCTCAATTTTCTGCTGGACCTCTTGGCTCAGACCATAAGCAGGACCCCTGTTAGCCATTCTGAGATGATGATGCAGGTATCTTTACCACAAGGTGGTGGATGGAGAGCTGAGTGGGCTGGGGCATGGTGCACAGTGAGTGGCCATTTTTTTTTGTCAAGGTGTTGTTTTCTTCAATAGTTTTGTTCCTCTTTCACTAAGGTGTTAACTTGTTTTTTATACTTTTATTGTATTTTGCTGAAAGCTTTTTCTGCATCTGTTGAGATTTATTCTTTTAGGTTTCTTTTGTTGTTGTGGTTCTTGTTGTTATTGGGGATATGGTCAAAATACTAACAGTTTTTTGAATACTGAGCTAAACCTGCATTCCTGGTTTAAATCTCACCTGGTAATAATGTATTATTTTCATGATACATTGATATAATATCTTTGATAATATTTTATTTAAAATTTTTGCATCCATATTCATTAAGAGAATTGGTTTATAATTTTCTTTTTCTATTTTGGCTCTTCCAGGTTTAAATATCAGCACCATATTTGTATGACAGAAATAATTTGGTAGGATTTCTTTGCTTATTGCCCTAAATAGTTGATATAGTACTGGGATTAATTTTTCTTTAAACATTTGGTAGAACTTACTTATGAATTCTTCTGGTCCTGGAGATTTTTTCTCAGGGAATTCAATGATGATTTGATTTATTTCTTTTTCTTGAAAAGTGATTATGGGTTTTATTTCCTCTTCTGTCAATTTGGACAATTTATGTTTATTGTAAATATTCATCCATTTCAGTAACATTGTCAAATTTATTGGCATATGTTTGGGCAAAATAGTTCCTAATATTGTAATTTCTTCTTCACTGTTGGTGAATTTACTATTTTTATTTTTGATTTGGCTTTCAAACACCAGAATCAAGAGAAGCATGAAAAGGTAAACAGGAAAGGAAAATCGTAAAGAACTTTCTAAAGCAGAACTGTTTATATTCCTACATGGAAAGATAAGATTTGTAGCTCTTGAGATTTTTTTCAGAATTTGGGTAGGTGGAGGGAACATACACACACACACACACACACACACACACACACACACACAGCAAACGTTGAGTTGAAACAGAAGGAATGATATCTATAGAAATCAAAATTAAGGGGTGAGAGAGGAATATATTGAGAGGAAAAAGGGAGAAAGGGAATGGGGCAAATTATTTGTCACAAAAAAAGACAAGAAAAACCTCTTTCAATCGACGAGAAAATGGAGGAGGTGAGAGGGGAAAATTTAAGCTTAATCTCTTCATGTATAGCTTAAGGAAGGAATAATATGCTCACTCAATTTGGTATGAAAATCCAGATTACATTACAGGAAAGTAGGGGAGAAGGGGATAAGTGGGGTGAAGGGGATGATAGAAGGGAGGACAAATGGGAGAAGGGAGTAATTCAAAGTAAACATTTTTGGAAAGGGATAAGGTCAAATGAGAGAATAGAATAAATGGGGGGCAGGCTAGGATGGAGGGAAATATAGTTATTCTTACATAACATGACTATTATGGAAGTCTTTTCCAAAATGAGACATATATTTCCCATATTTAATTGCCTGCCTTTTTGGTGAGGATGGGTGGGGAGGGAGGAAGCGAGAGAAGTTGGGATTCAAAGTATTAGAAACGAATGTTGAGAATTGTTATCGCATATAACTGGGTAAAAAGAAATACAGGTAATGATGTATAGAAGTATATCTTACCCTACAAGAAAAGAGAGAAGATGGGGTTAAAGGAAGGGTGGTGTGTGATATAAATATGGACTCACTGGGGGAAGGAGTAATCAGAATGCAAGGTATTATGGGGTGAGGGAGGGGAGAAATAGGGAGAAAAATTGGAACTCAAAATTTTGTAGAAGTGAATGTAGAAATCGAAAAATAAATAAATAAAAGTATTTAAAAACAATATTTAGGACTAAGGTCTAGATGAAATTCCCATACAATATGCCAATGACATAAAACTAGATGGTAAGGCTGACTTACGATACTGACAAGCTAAATCTAATAAGATGAAATGCCAAAAGAAAAAAAATTCTACCGAGTTCTGGTCTTTTCATCAGGAATATTTGCATATCTCCTATTTCACTGAATGTCCATCTCCTCCCCTGAAAAGTTATGCTCAGATTCTCTGGGTAGTTGATCCTTGGTTGTAATCCAAGCTCTTTTGCCTTTAAGAATATCATATTCCAAGACCTCTGATATTTTAATGTAGAAGCTGCTAGGTCTTGCATAGCTCTGACTGTGGTTCCATGATATTTGAATTATTTCTTTCTCTCTCCTTGCAGTATTTTTCCTGATGTTCATAATTCTATAATTTGACTAAAAATATACCTTTGAGTTTTCATTTTTGTTCTCTTTCATGAAGTGATAAGCAGATTCTGTTAATGACTAATTTATCCTCTCGTTTTAGGACCTCATTGGAGTTTTACTTCACAATTTTTTGAAAGATATTATCGAGGCTCTTCTTTTTTGATCATGGCTTTCAGAAACAGCAATAATTCTTAAATTGTCTCCCCTTGATCTATTTTCCAGGTCTGATAACTTTTTTTTGGTTCTTTTTCAATTATGTATTTTACATTTTCTTCTATTTGTCATTTTTTTGATTTTGTTTGACTGATTTTTGATGTCCCATAGAGTCATTAGCTTCCACTTCCCCAATTCTAATTTTTAAGAAAGTGTTTTCTTCAGTCAGCTTTTATACTTCCTTTACCATATGGCCAATTCTTCTTCTTTAGGAGTTTTCTTCAGTTTTTGTACCTCCTTTCTGTTTCTATTTGTTCCAATTCTACTTCTGAATTCTTCTCTTAAGTGAGTTTTTATTTCAATTCCACTTTTTAAGTTGTTATCTTTAGTGGACCTCTTTCCCATTTGGTCAATTGTAATTGTATTTTTTAAGGAATTGGCTTCTCCAGTCAATTTTTGGTCTTCTTTTTCCAAGCTATTACTCTCTCTCCCTCTCCCTCCCTCCCTCCCTCCCTCTCTCTCTCTCTCTCTCTCTCTTTCTCTCTCTCGTACCTGTCATTTATTTTCCAATTTTTCTTCTATCTCTCTTATTTGAATTTGAAAATCCTTCTTGAGCTCTTCCAATACGGCTTTTGGGGCTTCAGGTTAGTTTATATTCCCCTTTGAGGTTTTCTGATGTAAGTATATTAATCTTATTGTCCTTTTCTGAATTTGTGTTTTGATCTGTCATGTCACCATAATAATTCTCCATGGTCAGTGTCCATTTCTGCTTTTTGCTTATGATTTTTGCTTCTTTCCTGACTTTTAAAGTTCAGTTCTCTTGCTGTAGCACAGAGGGCACTCTCACAAACTTCTTGTTCTGGGGATTTTGGACATAGTCACTGACTTTATTTTTTCTGGAAGTAGGGGTCTGGCAGCTTACTTGGTGATGAACTGAGGTCCTAATGGTGATGTCTGGCATAGGCTGAGGCCAGTTGGGGTTTTTCTTCATTTTCCCAGGGCTTCTGAGGCTCTCAGTGTGGGCAGGGATTTCCTGGCTGCTGGAGGATGCCTATTCACCAGGGCTGAACTGGATCATAGGGAGGTTTGGCTACTGGAGGATGCTTTCTTGCCTGGAGATCTACTGAAGCACATGAGGATTCCACTGCTGGAGAATACCGGCCCTCCAGGAGTGGCTCTGTAGCATGGTGAAATTCAGCTGCTGAGGGAGGCCTGTCCATTGATTTTCTAGGTTTTCCAAGTTAGAGTCTGCTGATTTCCCTAGCTGTGGCAAGGAATGAAAGGGTCATGATGTTGGCACTTGTCTCCTCCCCCATATTGGTTTCAGGAACTCACACTGTTTGCTTAGATGGAATTTTCCCCTGGCTTGCTGGGATGCCCCATGTCCTGACCTGCTCCCCTTCTACCAGAGTGAGAGGGACCTCCCCATTAAACCCCACCCCCCCCCAAGCCTCCTTGGCTAAAAGACTCCAGCACTACATCTTTCTCCTGACTCTACTATTCCAGAATTTTCCTAAGACAATATTATCTGGATTCTTTAGAGGTCATTAAAAGGAGAGTTATTTACTACTGGTTCTACCATCTTGGCTCCCAGAACTCTCCATAAGCCATATATGGAGAAATAAGAAAAACACTCTCAGTCATAAGACAAAGGAGATGCCTATACATGGTTTTCTTAAAGAAAGATGAAAAGCAGGGTGGGTGTCCAAAGAAAGTCACATTTCACATAGTACTTTTAGCATCATGTGTAGGTAGAAGATGTACAGTCAGAATCTAAATTGGGATGAATTTCATTTCCAGTTATTAACATCTCTACCAGAAGTCCATGAGAATATTCAACAGGCAAATGCCTACTCCACATCTCAGTTCCATGGTCATCTATGGGCTGTATGTTTTAATGCTAGAGAATCAGATCCTACTTATGTTATTTCATTTCATTGCCAAATCACCAAGTTCTAGACAAAGTATCCATTGAAAGTGACAAAATGATGCACTACTTTATCTGGATCTTGGAATTGAGGCTCAAACAAACTAAAAAAATCAAATAAAGAATCTCTCCTTTGCTTCCCTTAACATTCTTAAATTAACCACTTTAGGATTGACTAAATTATTTAATTTAAGTTATGACTAAAAAAACAAGATTTAGGTTAAACTAAGAAAATTCATTCCTAGATTAGAGCTTCTTGAAATAATTGAAAAATACTGATTTAATAATACTCTGTTTTATTCTGAAAAAGAGACAATAGTTCTATGAAGTAACAGAATTTTAAATGAAGACAATATTTTTTTCAGTAAAAATCAAAGAACACTGATCTTGAAGAAAAACCTGCCTCCATCTCTGTTTAACCCATGTTGCAGGGACATGTTAGCAGTAGGAATTCAAGCTTTGATCAGTGAGTAGACCAGTGAGTAGCTGCTATTCTATATGCCCTCCAGGAAATCAGCTGTGACAAAAATGCCAAGAGAAATGGAAATTCTCAAATGAAAGTATTGTTTATGACTTGTGTAATCAACATTAGGTAAAGGCAAAGACTGCCTCAAAAAATTTCATGTATTCAAATTAATTATTGAACATAACTTTTCTGATTTCAAATCTGATACTTTTCAAATTCTTTCACTAAAAATTGTATTATTACTTTCTCCTTATTTAAATAGCAGATCATATGCCTTATAGAATACTATAGATATTCTAGCAATATTTTCTATATATACAAGATTTTGATAATCTACAGTAGAAACAGCTGGCATTCCTAAAGCTATCATCATGCAGAAATTGTTATGAAAAACTAAGTGCAGACACTGTAATTTTAGTCACCACTTACGTCCTAGGGAAAATGGGTTGGTCAGCTTGATGACTCAAGATAGGTTGCTGCTCTCCAATAATGTCAAAAACATGCTCTTTTAATGTGCAATGTAATGTGGAAAATCCCCAAATCAGAAAGTGCACTAGTCTAAGAATAAGAAGACCTGTATTTGGACTTTTTATTCAGTAACTTACTAGCTATATGATCCTGTAGAATTCATTTTGTTTTTCTGCCTCAATTTTCTGACTTATTAAATGGAGCTGGTGACATTTAAGCAGTTATGCTAGCTTCCTAACAGTGGTTTCATGAATGAAGTCATTTATAATTTTTAAATGTATAAGAATGAGAGATGATTATCTATGAGGCAGAGACCTGAGAATTGCTGGACTGATTGAAATCATGAAATTCCTCATGGACTTTGGATAACAAATTGCTCTTAAAAGTGTTTTGATTTCTTCAAGAAAATATCTTTAAATCTCATAAAATCCTGTACCTGAAATAATTAAAATTTAGAGGAAATGTTCCAATGTATTCTATTTTGTTCATTTTTTATATTTTAAAGATCAAATTTAAATTGTAAAAGTAACTTTTGATTCTAACTTGTAATAAATACATGATGAAGATATAACATTTTAAATTTTGTTAAATATTAAGCAAATTTTCAGAAGTTGTTAAAATGACAAAGTAAAATATTTCAACATATTTTGAAAAAAAATGCCAACATGAATTAAAGTTAACACGGTTAATAGTTTGTGTTCTGAAAACATATCCATTCATATATTCCCTTCTGCTGCAGTATGCAAACATAATTTTGAGAGAATAGCATTAAGCTATGATATAAAGAGAACTGCCTAAACGGACCATGTTTTACATTTATTATGGTAGCTTCCTTTAAGCACATTAAGAGGAATAAACTACTAATTAAAAATATTTACTGAATATAAATAATAATAGTAAAACTCTTTCAGATGAGATGTGACAATATTTAATTTATCCAGGTATTTGTACAGAATGCACTCTTTTGTAGCTTCTCACAGCATTAACTGCTTAGATACTTTTAGATGAGCTATGTTTAGTCCTTTAATTCTATGTACATACTCATTTTAGAATGAAAGAAGACTCTTTGTTATTGTCACTGTTATCTAGTTTTCCCAGCAATTTTTGTTGAACAGTGAATTCTTATCCCAGAAGCTGGGATCCTTGGGTTTGTCAGACTATAGATTCCTATATTCATTGACTACTGTGTCCTGAGTACCTAACCTACTTTTTATTCACATATTTTTAAACTCTATTTGTTTTCAGTGTTGTACAATCACTTCCATATTTATTAGATTTTGTTCCCCTGCCTCCCTCTCCTTTCCCCCTAACATCCCACTCTCTTCCTGAGATGGTATAGAATTTTATATAGATTCTACACATATATTCCTATTAAATACATTTTCACCATGCTCATGTTACATATAGAATTAAAATGAATGGGAGAAATCATAAAACAAAACAGAAAAGAATACAAAAGAAAATAGTCTGCTTCATTCTGTGATGGAATTCTATAGTTCTTTCCTGGATGTTGAAGGCATTTTGCCTTAAAAGACCACTGGGAAATTTTTAAGTCCTTGTATTGCAATGAAGTACTAAGTCTACCAGGAAAATTTCTCACACACTGTGGTTGTTGCTGTGGAAAAAGTTCTTCTGGTTCTGCTCCTTTCACTCAGCATCAGTTCACATAGGTCTTTCCAGACTTCTCTGAAGTCTTCCTGTTCATCATTTCTTACAGGAAAATGTTATTCCATTACATTCACATACGACATTTTTTCCATCCATTCCTCAATTGATGGGCATCCCCTTAATTTCCAGATTTTGGCCACCACAGAGAGAGCTGCTATAAATATTTTTGCACATGTGGAACCCTTTCCCATTTTTATGATCTCTTGGGGGTACAATCTTAGAAGTATTGTTGGGTCAAAGGGCATGCACATTGTTGTGGTCCTTTGGGCATAGTTCCAAAATGCTCTCCAGAATGGTTGGATCACCTCACAGCTTCAGCAACAATGAATTAATGTTCCAACTCTTCCACATTTTTTCCAACATTTATCTTCTTCCTTTTTTGTCATAGTGGCCAATCTGATAAGGGTGATGTGATATCGCAGAGCTGTTTGGATTTGCATGTCTCTAATCAACTGTGATTTAGAGCGCTTTTCAAATGACTATAGAAAGTTTTAATTTCTTCTACTGAAAATTGTTCAAATCCTTTGACCATTTATCAATTGGGGAATGACTTGTGTTCTTGCACATTTGATTCAGTTTTCTATATATTCTAGAAATGAGGCCTTTATCACAGACACTAGCTGCAAAAGTTCTTTCCAAGTTTTCTGTTTCCCTCCTAATCTTGGTTGAGTTGGGTTTGTTTGTCCCTCTCCACTGCCTCTACTGACAAGGCAAGCAATTCATATAGGTCATACATATGCAGTCATGCAAAAAATATTCATAACAATCATGTTGTGAAAGAAAACACTCAAGAAAAAATGCAAGGAAGATAAAATGAAAACAAAGTGTGCTTCAGTATGTATGCAGACACCAACAGTTCCTTCTCTAGGGATGGTGTAATGGCAATTTAAATGGGCCATTCATTAATAGGCTCATAGGACCTGCCTGAGTCATATGAGTCTGAGTGACATGGAATCTGTAGTGGGGGGAGTTTGCTGAAGAGTAGAACAGAAAGGGTGGAACAGGAAGAGGCAGAGATAGAGGACAGCTGAGAGGAGATTCTTCAGAGTCTAGTCAGAGTTAGGAAGAATGCAGGCAAGCAGGCAGCTGGCTAGCATCAGTGAAAGTATTTGCTTGTGATTTTGTTTAATGGAACTTGCTTGTGATTCGTTTAATGGAGCTGATATCTGAGAACCCAGCAGGTGGAATGTTTGGAGATGGTTTTGTTCTCTTGATTGTTACTGTGTATAGATTTTTGTTACTATGACAGATCTGAATAAATTTTTTGGTTCTGTCTTCCATGGGAAGATTCTGTTGCATTTCTTAATTCAGAATTGAGCCAGGATATTCATGGCCAGCATACATGCGGTGAATATTGCATTGGTGCTACATATGGATAGCATTTTTAATCATAAAGTCCTCCAGAACTGTCTTGAATCATTTTATAACTAGCTATGTAATAAATGTACATAGTACATTTCACTTTTTATCATTTCACGCTAGTTTTTCCATGATTATTTTTTTGGAGATCATTCTGTTCATCATTTCTTCTAGTAAAATAATATTCCATTGTAATCACATACCATAACTGGTTTGGCCTTTCCCCAATTGATGGGTCTCCCCTCAGCTTCTAATTCTTTACCCTCAGAGAAGAGCTGCTATAAATATTTTTGTACATATAGATCCTTTTCCTTTTTGCTTTTTATCTCTTGGGATACAGACCAAGTAGTGATATTGTTAGGTCAAAGGGTATGAATGGTTTGATCGCCCTTTGGGCAGAGTTCCAAATTGCTCTAAAGAGTTGTTGAATCAGTTCACAACTTCACCAACAGTGCATTAAAATCCTGCCTTCCCGATGTTCTCTCCAATATTTGTCGTTTATCTTTTCTGTCCTATTAGTCAACCTAACAGGTATGAGGTAGTACCTCAGAATCATTTTAATTTATATTTCTTTAATAAATAATGAATTAGAATATTTTTCATATGGCTGTAGAAAGATTTGATTGCTTTTTCTGAAATCTGTTCTTTTTATCACATATCAATTGGGGAGTAGTTGTTATTTTCTTTTTTACAAATTTGACTCATTTTTCTATATATTTGAAAAATGAAGTCTTTATCTGAGAAACTTGCTAATATGTTTTCACAGTTATGATTGTTAAATGTACTTTCCTCCATTTTATTTCCCACCTGTTTATTCTATTTGATCTCTCTCCTTTCACCATATTCTTCCTCAAGTGTTTAATTTCTCATTATCACTTCCCATAATCTGTCCTCTTTTATAAACAATCTCCCTTTTCTTATCCCCTTTCCCTACTACTTCCTTGTCAGCTAAGATAGATTTCTATGCACAATTGTGAGTGTGTGTGTGTGTGTGT
>JAQQSK010009300.1:0-13142 GCA_028658325.1 Potorous gilbertii | reverse complement strand
GTATAAAATCTTAATTTTAAGGAAGTGATTGTAGAACATTTATAAATAAATAAAATAAAAATGAAAAAAATAGAAAAAAATTGAAATATTGGCAAGGAGAGTGCAGCAATATATCACAGAGATCATACGCTATGATCAGGCAGGATTTAAACTAGAAATGCATAATTGGTTCAGTATTAATACAGAAAGCAACAAGAATCATATGATTATCTCAACATATGTAGGAAAAGCTTTTGACAAAATAAAGCATTCATTCCTATTAAAAACATTAGAAAGCACAGGAATAAGTAGAACTTTTTTTAAAAAATAGGAAGCAGTACTTATCAAAAACCTTCAGCAGGTATTATCTGTAATTAATAGGGATAAACTAGAAACCTTCACAATAAGACCAGGGGTGAGTCAAGGAAAGTCATTATAAACACTAGTATTCAATAGTATACAGGAATACTAGCTGTAATAATCAGAATAAAAGACAAAATTGAAGGACTTAGAATAGGTAATGAGGAAACAAAATTGTCATTTGCAGATGATGCAAAGGTATACTTGAAAATCCTAGAGAATCAACTAAAAAAATTAGTTGAAATAACAACTTTAGCAAAGTTGCAAGATATGAAAAAAATCTGCACAAATCATCAGCATTTGTAAACATTACCAACAAGATCCAGCAATAAGAAAGAGAAAGATAAATTCCATTTAAATGACTAGAGACAATATAAAATACTTGAAATACTTGCCAAGACAAACCCATGAACTATATGAACATAATTACAAAACACTTCTCACACAAATAAAGTCATACCCAAATAATTGGGAAAATATTAATTGTCCATGGGTAGGCCAAACCAATATAATAAAAATGATAATTCTAAATTTATTTGCTTATTCAACAGTGTACCAATCAAACTACCAAAAACACTTTATAGAGCCCGAAATAATAATAACAAAAGTCATCTGGAAAAACTAAAACAAAAAACATCAAAAGGATCAATGAAAAAAATTAAAGGAAATTGACTTAGTCATGCCGGATCACAAATTGTATTATCAAGCAATAATCATGGAAACAATCTGGTCCTGGCTAAGAAATAGAGTGGTCCATCAGTGGAATAGATTAGATATACAATACGCAGCAGTAATTGGTCATATCAATCTGGTGTTTGATAAACCCGAAGGTTGAAGCTTTTTACACAAGAACTCACAATTTGACTTGGATCAAGTTTTGGCAGAAACTAGGTATAAAATGATATCTCACACTGAATACCAAGATAAGGTCAAAATAAGTACATGATTTAGATGTAAAGGGTGATACCATAAGCAAATTAGGAGAACAAGGAATAATTTTTTTCTCTCATATTTATGGAGAATGGAAGAATTTATGGCCAAACAAGGGATAGAGAGTATTACAACATGTAAGTGAATAATTTTGATTACATGAAATTAAAAAGGTTTTGTACAAGCAAAATCAATGCACCCAAGATTGAGAAAAGAGGCAGAAACCAAGAAAAAGAATTATAGCAAATTTCTCTGATAAAAGCCTCCTTTCTTAAACATCTAGAGAACTGAATCATATTTAAAAGAATACAAGTCATTCCTCAACTGATATGGTCAAAGAATATGAACAGGCATTTTCAGATGAAGCCAAAGCTATCTATAATCATATAAAAATGTTCTAAATCCCTATTGATTGGATAATATGGGAAGATTAGGGTACTGCTTTACTGTTAGTGGAGTTGTGAACTTATCCAATCATTCTGGAGAGCATTTTGGAACTATTTGGTGAAGGTTATAAAACTGTGCTTACCCTTTGATTCAGCAACAGTAGCAGGTCTGCATCCCAAAGATATATTTTTTAAAAAGGAAAAGGACTTATATGTACAAAAATAGTTATAATAGCTCTTTTTGTGGTATCAAACAATTGGAAATTGAGGGGATGCCAATCAGTTGAGGAATGGCTAAACAAAAGAAATGACTGAAGATGCTTTCAGAAAAACCTGGAGACTTATATGAACCGATGCAAAGTAAAGTAAGCAGAAACAGGAGAATTGTATGCAGCAACAGCAATATTCTACAATGATTAACTTTGGATGACTTAGCTAAGAAAATCCTTTAGGACTCCTGTTGAAAGATAGTAAGCATCTTCAGAGAAAGAACTAAGGAAGCCTGAGTGTAGATTAAAGCAAAGGTGTTTTTTTTTAAATTTTTAACTTTTTCTTAGCTTCTTTTTTTTGTCTCTTTTTTCTTACACAACACGACTAATATGGGAAATGTGTTTTGCATGACTACATAGGCATAACCTATAGCAAATTGTTTGCCTTCTCAATGAGGAGGGAGAGAAGAGAGAGCATTTAGAATTCAATTTTTTTATTAATTGTTATATTTTTATGTGTAATTAGAAAGAAGTAAGATATTTTGAGAAAAAAGTAGATAAATGGAAGAGACTAGCTAGGAAATATTTTTTTAAAGAAACAGAACTCAATAACCCACAATCTGATAAATCCCAAAATATTAATTGGGAGAGAAAATTCTACTTGATAACAATTATTGGGAATGGGGAGGATGAAATATGATCTGGTAGCAATTAGGCTTAGACCAACTTGTTATACCATATTCAACAATAAATTAAAATAGTTTCCTCAATGTCATATTAACACTTTTCATTGGAAAAGAACAATATTATATGCCTTTCATAGGTGTAAGTAAGAGATGAACCAAACAACTGCAAATGGAATTGCAAAAAAAAAAATAGATAATTTTGAATACACAAAATTGAAAAGCTTTTGTACAAACAAAATTGATGCATGTAGGATAAGGTTGAATAAGAAAAATAAAACTTTGCATTGAAATTCTCAAATAAGGCTATGATATTCAAGATTTATAACCATTAAACAAATACATAAGACCAAAACCAAAACCCAATAGATAAGGGATCAAAGGATATGAAGAAGCAATTCTCAAAAGTAGTGAAAGCTATTATCAACCATATGAACAAATGCCATGTCACTATCCAGCAAGTTGGTGAAGATGACAAAAAAAAGAATAATCAATATTGAAGAAGCTGGGGGAAAATAGGTAGACTGATACATTGTTTTACTGTTGTGAATTTGTTTAATAATTTTGGAATGCAATTTTGAATTATTCAAATAAAGTGACCCAAAGATTTCACTTCTAGGAATATACCCCATGGATATTCTTGACAAAAACGTTTTCATACACACCAAAATATTCATAGTGACATATCTTGTCTTAGCAAAGAACTGGCAACAAAATAAATGCCTATTAATTGGGGCAATGATAAAATATGTTATGGTACATGAATATAATGAAATATTACTGTACCATGAGAAATAGTGGATATTATGAATACTGAGAAGCATAGCAAATCTTGCATATACTAATACAATGTAAAGAGAACCAAGAAAACAATATTCATAATGTAAATGGAGGGACTAGAAACAAATCAACAAAGCAAGTGAGCAAGCAAGCATTTATTATATATTTACTATTAGCCAAATACCATGTTACGGAGATACAAAGACAAAATTGAGAACAGTTTCTGCCCTCAAAGAGCTTATAGTTTGATTGGGCAAAACAACAAATACTTAACATAGGCATCAACAAAATAGATAAGAAAACAATGTTCTCAATGTAAATGGAAAGAACCAGACTACTAAAACTGGAAGGAATTTGGTCGTTTCCTTCAAACTCAGAAATTCTATGATATTCTGATTAATGACCCTTTTGTACCTTTTCATTTTTATTTTAACAGCATCCCATAATTTTTCATTTTGGTCTTTATTTTTCCAGTCTTCCTCATAAACATGGCTTAAAAAAACTTCTTTAGGAAGCATTTTCTCTCCTATCACCAAACTATATCAACCTGAGAAATTTAAGGGAAAACATCCCAGCTTTGTCCTACGTTTTGGCCATTCTCCTTCATTAATCCTTCACACTATTTTCAAAGTGTTTTTGCTTAAGCACATATCTGACTCTTTTTTTCCTTTCTCAGTAAACTCCAGTAGCTCCTTATTATCTCTTGGTTAAGATATCAAGTCCTCCGTTTGGCTTCTGAAGCCCTTTACAATCTGACCCCAGCCTATCTTTTCGGCTTCATTACATGAATTCCTACATTCTGTGATCCAAATATACTGGACTTTTTTTATATTTCTCACATATGAAATATTCCATTTACCTTACCTAAGCCTTTGCATTGACCATTTCCTTCCTATGTCTAGAATGCACTCCCTCTTTTGTCTTCACCTATATCTCATAAAATCCCTCTTCTACTTCAAGACTCAAACACAGCTCAAACACGACCTTCTTCATGAAGCCAACTGTTGGTGTTCTCCCACTCAACCTACTTTGTTTTTGTTTTTTTCTCACAACTTTGTATTTAGTCTTTTATATGTATTCAGTACCTACTTGTATGTTTTTGTTGTCCTGTTACATTAATAGAGTTACTTGGAGACACTGAGAGGTTGACTTTCTCAGTGTTGTACAGTCAGTTGGTGTCAGAGGTGAAACTTTAACCCCAGTCTTTCTGACTCTGATCCACTATGTCACCTTGCCTCTAATTCATGTTGATTTTATATCCAGGAATATGACTTTACACTTATCTCTACTGAATTCTACACTGTTTTCCTATGTATGTGAATTATTTGAGTATGTAGATAAAATTATAGATATATGAAGGTTTATAACTTATATCTGGTTCTGAGTTTAGACATTCATAGAAGCTAAATTGGGTATTTAGCTTAAATAATCATGAGACAAAGAGTCTTAAGAACAAAATAATTCTTCTAATCCAAGTCTCAAAGTAAACTGACTCATTCTATCTTAAACATCTGAAAAAAATAGTTTTTATCACCTTTCTCATGGAAGGATTTTTCATTATGTTAATTCCAAACTTTCATTTGTCAAGGCCCCTTTGGGACGATTCTGTCATTGGCTGGTAGTATCCTTACGTAGATACTAGCAACATCCATTAATTCAATAGTGTTAAAATTGAGGAGGTTGGACTAAATGATCTCTTAGGTCTCTTTCAGTTCTAAATTCTATGAACCAGAGTTGTCTGAGAGTTCTGACTTCACTCCTTAACCTGCTTGTCTTTGATGCTTGCTTTGACTTCTGATCCCGAGTTGGGATCTTAGACCATGGATGTATGATGTTTGTGTCACCTGGCGTTGACCCCTAGTTCAGCATCTGGACTGATCCTCACTCCACTCCTTTGGGTGAGTCAACCTTGTGCTTTCTAATAGATTCTATTTATATCATGCAGCAAGTACACACCATTGTCAGGTCAGGCCCTAACTACTTTTCTGGTTGCTTGGTCTCTGGTCTCTGTCCCAGGTCTGGATTTCTCAGGGCAACTCCTTACATCTTCAGTCAGCCTTGGTATAATTTAATGCCTCAGTGAGTCCATTCAGACTATTTCATCATATACTTGAGAATAGCTGATAGGTTTCTTTTAAAAGTTACCTCTTTACTGAAAATAAAACCTAATTAAGTAGTAAGTAAACCCATTTTTTTTTTAGAATTTCAACCTAGACCCTTCCCCTAAATATTTTTTATTATATTATTACTTTAATCTTTCTTTACAAACACAAACTGAGCTTTCTGGCCTCCATTCCTTTGCTCACATCATTTTGTATATTTGAAGTACGGTCCCTCCATTCTGAATACTAAATTCCCACCTATCCTCTAAAACAAGCCAAATACAATCTCCTCTGTGATTCCTTCCCTGATAATTCCTCTTGTATGTGACTGTCCCACTACAATCTCATGTAGTCTTTTTTTTTCTTTGTTTACAGCTCTCTGGTACACTTTATCCATATTTGTTGTTGTTTGGTTGTTCAGTCTTGTCAGACTCTACATGACCCCATGAACTTTATCAATAGGGTTTTCTTGGGAAAGATGTTGAAGTGATTTGCCATTTCTTTCACTTATGTGTCCCCATTTTACAGACCAGGAACTGAGACAAATAAAGGTTAAGTGACTTGCCCAGAATCATACAGCTAATAACTAAGACTGAATTTGAACTCAGATCTTCTTGACTCCAAGCTTGGTGTTCTACCCACTGTACCAACTACCAGTGCCATACTTACTGGTAACATTATTGTTCTCCTCCTGTAAGTTCCCTTAGAGAAAAATGTGTTTCGTTTATTTGCGGACTATGAGAATGTGGGTACTTAATATTTGAGAGTCAAAAGACTCAGTTTCTTTATGTGTAAAATGGACATAAAATATACTCAGAATATTTAATTCATAGGGTCTTTATGAACAAAATGCTTTGTAAAACTTTAATCCTTCTTTTATAAATTTTAGATGTTCCCAAGTGCTTAGTCAAGTGTTCAGCATACAGTGGAAATTGAAGAAATATTGGTTGAATTGAATTGCTACAATGTATCAGACTAGACACAGAACTTTGAAACTGTATTCTGATAAAGGTCTAACTAATGCTCTATATAAAAGAAGGACAAGTTACTGATCCTTATATAGATTATTTCTATTTATGTATTCTATAGCGCTCATTCTGGAACCATTATATTCCTGATTCATATTCATATCTACCATCAAAACTATTCCTGTCTTACATAGTCAAGGCTTATTATCTCCATTCAATATGATACCACATACACTATATTCACTCATATCAAACCATATCCAACCACCCACACTCACATTACCATATCTGCATAAGTTTGACCTCCAACAAATATGGAGGAAAAATGTATCTGTGTATATATGTATGCATGTATACATGTATGTATAATATAAGAGACATTGTGATATGCCCTCAGAATCAGGAAAGTCTGGATTCAAATCTTGTCTCTGTCATATAGTAGCTATGTAACTGAGCAACTTTGGACAGCTATAAATTTATAGAATAGTTTCTAAGTTGCTTTGGAAGAGGGAGTTTGAATGGACTCGTTGGGTTTTCTCTGTCTTTGAAAATCACAACTTAACCTATACAGTCTATGTCTCTATCTATACATTTAGGAGTAGTTATAAATTGTTTTACGTCATGTTTGGACATATTTGCAGCTCCATCAATAGAATACTAATTTTTCCTATTTCCTCTAGACCCTCCAACAATTATTAAGCTCCTCTTTTGTAGTTTTTACTAATCTGATGGGTGGGCGATAGAACTTCAGAATCTATTAATGATTTGGAGCATTATTTTTATATGGTGGTTTAGAGTTTGTATTTCTTTATTTAAGATTTTCCCTTTCCATTTTATGTATATTTTCATA
The DNA here is from genome assembly GCA_028658325.1 of Potorous gilbertii. NCBI lineage: Eukaryota > Metazoa > Chordata > Mammalia > Diprotodontia > Potoroidae > Potorous > Potorous gilbertii. The sequence continues at coordinate 5,895 of JAQQSK010009300.1, read as the reverse complement.
TATTTGCATTAACTTTTTATATAGGATATTCCAAAAGTATTTGTGCAGTTTTAAGGGCCAAGAGTTGGAAAGGAATAGGAGAGCAGTGTAAACTGCTTTCAGGAAATTACAGGCACTTTTAGTATCTTTCATCTTCCCATAACTGCAAAAGCCCATGTTTTCAATTGAAGTATTTTACTGGTGTTGCTGCATGGTGGTGAGACCTAAAATACAACTACCTATGAAGAACTAAAGAAAAGCATCACACAGCAGCCAAAGAAGTAGTTCATGGTGGGTGTGGGCTGTTATATATGAAAATATAACCAATGAGAAACTTCTAGGATAATAGAAGTAAAGCAGACATCAAAGAGTTGTATGAATGGAAGGAAGAGTTGGTCACATGGCAAAAAAAGAGGTATGACAAGTGGATGATCAAAGAACTCCAGTGGTACTTTACCATGTTGGAAGAAAGTGAGGAAGGCCTTCTACACATTAGATGGAATCACTATAGCAAACTTTCAGAAAGACATAGACCTGAGTCAAAGATGAGGGGTAGTCATGGATGAGTGGCAATTGGCATCATTTTAGAGAATTCCTGAGACTATGAGATCAAAGATGCAATTAAATATTTGAGTATTTTGCTTAGATCTACAAAATAACCTTGCTGGGGTTTTTTAATATAAACCTAAATCTGTAAATTAATTTAGGTAGCATTGTCATTTTATTTTATTCATATGACAATCATGAAAAACCATTTGATTTAATGGTTTGTTTTCCTTTATGTAAATCAATTATATTCAATTAAAGCTTGAGTGTATCTTAGCAGGAGAACTCACAGATATTTTATATATTTTATATTTATTTTGAATGAGATTTTTTTCTATGTTTTCCTATTGTGTTTTATTAGTAATAGCCAGAAAGGGAAATAATTTTTTTGAATTTATTTTATGTTCTACTATTGTGTTTTATAGAAGTGATAATTTCAATTAAATTTTATTTAAATCCCTAAGATTCTTTAACAAAACCATATTATATGCAAATTGCAATGACTTTCCTATTAACTTTTTAAAAATTATATTATATCTTGTCTTATTACTGTGTTTACTACTGTCCTATATGGTGTACTGGTCCGTGAGTGACCACAAACATTCTTTTCAACCCTACAACTGTAACCAGGTCCTTGTTCCTCTGAGCCATAAGCTAGTACTCCTCCTTGCCCTAGGACTGAAACCCAGGATTTTGACCTAGAAATGTATGAGAGTTCCGCCCCTGGTGCCAGCAAAGGGACCTCTGTAATCTGTAAACCAATTGTCTGACCCCCTTACCACTTGTGGGTTGAGAGGTCCAGAAACTATATTGCCGCCATTGATTTAGCTGCCCCCACAGCCTGCTCCTTGTTTATTGGGGTCACCATGTCATGTTTGCTCTGTGCCAGCATGTACTGCATTGGACTGCACTCCACTCACACCCTGGTGCAACAGACCTTTCCTGACAACCTGCTAAGTTGTCTTGGGCTGGAAAATTGTTTCTTTCCACCTTTTGGGGAATTCTGCTGCTCCAGAATTTGTTTGGAGGCATTATTTAAAGGGCTTGGGGGATTGAACAGTTTGGCTTTTCTCTGCCATCTTGGCCCTGACTCCGTCTTACTACTGTGGTCAGTATTCCTAGAACTACATTAAATAGTACTCGTGATATTTATTATCTATTATATTTGTTTTATCCCAATCTTACTGGAAAAGACTCTACTTTTGTCCAACGCAGATAATTCTTATTTTTGGTTTTATATAAATACTGCTTACCAAGTTAAGAAAATGTTTCTGTATTCGTATGAATTCTAGGGCCTTTAGTTTTTCAAAATTATTTTTGACATTTATTAAGTTATTACTATGTTCATTGTCTTCATATTTAAGTAGCCCTGGATTCCTCATACGAATCCTAGCTGGTAATATAACAATCCTTTGAGTATGTTGTGGTAGCCTCTTTGCCAGCATTTTATTAAATATTTTTGTATCAATATCTATTAATGATATTTGTCTCTGGTTTTCTTTCTCTGCTTTATCTCCCCTTTTAAGTAACAGTAGAAAAACGATGGAAAATATCTTCTCTATTTTTACAAATAATCAATGTAGTTAAATAGTTAACAGTTGGAGTTAAATGTTCTTAGACTATTTGATAGGATTCACTTGTAAATACATCCAAGTCTGTTTTTCCATTGAGAGTTCATTTATGGATTATTCAGTTTTTGTTTGTGAGAGGACACAGTTCAAATCATATATTTATTTATCTATAAATCTGTACATTTTACATTTTTGTAAATATTCTCTTTCTTTTAAGCTATCCATTTTATAGACACAACATTGGACCAAATGATTTCTAATGATTTTCTTTATTTCCTCTTCATCTGTTATAATTTCTCTTTAATTCACTATTCTAAGTTAGTTTTCCTTTCTTTATTTGAGGGTAAGAAGTCAAATAAGCTAATAATTTGTCTTTTTATTCTCTTAAAATTCATTCCTTTTTCTAACTTTGTCATTTATATGGTTTTCAGAGGTCCTATTTTTGTGTTTATTTAAGATTTTTTGATTTGTTTTATTCTGTCTTTTTTTAGTTGCTTGAATAAAGTATGTATTGAGTACTTGTTTCCCTCTTGACTGGATGAATGTGTTTAAAAGTATCAATCTTTTTTTTTCAAAGGACTTTCTTGGCTTCAATCAGTAAGATTTTGTAGGGTGTCGATGTCAAAATACTCTTTTTAATAATTATTGCTCCCATGATTTTTTCTTTGATTCATACATTCTTTAGAATTATACTAGTCACCATTTAAAACTGAATTCTTTCTTCAAATTTCCCATATTTATTAAAATTTTACTATATTGTAGTAAATTTTTGATTTTCTGCAATTGTTTAATCTTTTACTCCACAGAACATGATGAGCTTTTGTAAAGGTGCCATACAAAGCTAAAAAAAAATGTATTTACTCAGTAGTTGCCAGAAGTCTGTCACATAAACATGTACCAGATTCAGATCTATATCTCCTTTATCATTTCCCTTCTTGTCATATTTGTCTAAGTATGAATTAGACACACTAAGTTTTCCAAATATTATTATTTTGCTATTTTTCCATGTAATCTAGTTAGGAAATGCCAAATTTCCTTTAGGTATTTAGATGCTCTGCAATTTGAAATCACGCTAACTTTATGCAGGGCTTCTAGAGCTTCTGCAGACCCCAAGTAGCATTGGCCTTGACCCTGACATCTATCTGGCAGCCTCAGCCCCTGATCCATTCCTTGCTTCTGGCCTTCTCCTGGTGTATTCAGTCTATGGGATGGAAAAGCCCAGTGGTATCTCTTATTATTGTTCTATTGTTGTATTTATGGTGTTTTATTGTTATTTTAATTATTGTTCTGTTGTTTAATATAATACTTCCTTTCATTGTTAGCACAGCACAGTTCCTGGAATACACAAGGGAATTAATTCATGCTTGGTAACTTAATTTGACTAGGTGATCCTCAGGAAAGTTAAGTTTGGCTAGACCCTTTCACATAGCTATCTAAGCAGAAAGTGCTAGGGTGTGTATGTGTGTGTGTGTGTGTGTGTGTGTGTGTGTGTGTGTGTGCGTGTGTGTGTGTAAGGGTAAAGGTAAAAAATCTCAACTGACAATTGTCACTTTATTAAATATTTTTAGGTTTCAGTTTTGAGGAAGCAGGGAATACTTTATCAAAAACCTGCACCTTTTATTTTTTCTCCTAATCTTTAGTCACCTTTTATAAAGTTAGTCCTAGAAATAACATATAATGAAAAGTAATAACGCAAATACTAACAGTACACACAGGTCTCCATTATATCATGCAAATACTGCCTTCAGCTAGAAGAGAGTTTGGCTGTGAACTAAATTGACTTGATGATGTTGGATTTTTCACTGTCATTTACTTTTATACCTTTGGGCAAAAAGAACAGTATGAGAACATAAAGAAGTGAGTTTTAATTGATTGAATAGTTTTTTTGTAGATTCAGTGAAATGATGGTAGAGGAGACCTTTTCTCTTGCTTGGATAGAAGTGGTTTATCAGTGTAGAAAGGAACCGACCCATTCAGGATTCAGGGATGGGGTAAGCTGTTAGCTATGTGGAGAGTTGATTATATGTAGGTAATTTTGTGATTTCCCCTGATACACTACACCAAGAGGAATACACTTGGAAAAGGGATGGTGTTGCTACAGCTGAGATGGTGTCAATATCTCTTTTCTTTCTCTCTTTTAAAAATTTCAGGAGGGTGGAGCCAAGATGGCAGAGTAGAAAGACTCACATATGCTAGCTCTGAACCCACAGCCCATGGATTTCCTCTAAAAAGAACTCCCAACAAATTCTGGAATAGTGGAAGCTGCGCAGCAACACAGTGAAGGAGATTTCCATTCCAGAGAGCCCTGAAAACCCGATCCCAAAGGTCCATCATGCACCGGACGGGAGCAGAGCCCAGCCCTGCCCTGCCCTGACCACGCAGCATGGAGAGGAGCAAGCAGATCTGAGCAGGCTTCAGGGATGGAATCTCCAGCAGCCACGAAGGTCCCTTCACCCACAGATGCACAGGTCAGTGATAGAGATATCTGGATGGACTGAGAGGGAAGCGGGGTGTCTCCATGATTCGGGCCCCCTCGGGAGTCAGCAGCAGAGGCAGCAGGTGTCCAGAGGTTCCCAGTGCAGGCAGGAGCTCAGCAGCAGCTCCACTACAGAAATCTCTGCATAAACCCCCTGAGGGAACTGAGCCTGGGAGGTGGCCCTGCTCCCACCTGAGGACCTGATTTAATCTTACCCTAAATAGCAGCCAGGCCTGCCACTGAAAACCCTGAGGCTGGGGAGCAGCATTTGAATCTCAGACACCAAACATTAGCTGGGCGGATCTAGGCCAGGGGGTGGAGAGGACTCTCAGAAGTCAAGTAACTGGCTGGGAAAATGCCCAGAAAAGGGAAAAAAAATAAGACCATAGAAGGGTACTTTCTTTGGGGCAAGATGATACACCCCCCTTCCTTTCTGATTAGGAAGAAGAATGCTTACCATCAGGTGAAGACATAGGAGTCAAGGCCTCTGTATCCCAAACATCTGAAATAGATATCCAGTGGGCTCAGGCCATGGAAGAGCTCAAAAAGGATTTTGAAAATTAAGTTAGACAGGTGGAGGAAAAACTGGGAAGAGAAATGAGAGAGATTCAAGAAAAGCATGAAAAACAGGTCAATACCTTAATAAAGGGGACCCAAAAAATGGTGAAGAAAATAACACCTTGAAAAATAAGCAAACTCAATTGGCAAAAGAGGTTCAAAAAGCCAATGAGGAGAAGAATGCTTTCAAAAACATAATTAACCAAGTGGAAAAAGGGGTGCAAAAGCTCACTGAAGAAAATAGTTCTCTCAAAATGAAAAAGGAACAGATGGAGGCTAATGACTTTCTGAGAAACCAAGAAATCACAAAACAAAACCAAAAGAATGACAAAATGGAAGAGAATGTGAAATATCTCATTGGAAAAACAACTGACCTAGAAAATAGATCCAGGAGAGATAATTTAAAAATTATGGCTCTACCTGAAAGCCATGATCAAGAAAAGAGCCTAGACATCATCCTTCATGAAATTATCAAGGAAAACTGCCCAGATATTCTAGAATCAGAGGGCAAAATATGCCCTCAAAATATGCATTCAAGGAATCCACCAATCACCGCCTGAAAGAGATCCAAAAAGAGAAACTCCTAGGAGCATTGTGGCCAAATTCCAGAGTTCCCAGGTCAAGGAGAAAATATTTCAAGTAGCTAGAAAGAAACAAATCCAGTGTTGTGGAAATACAATCAGGATAACACAAGATCTAGCAGCTTCTACGTTAAGAGATCGAAGGGCATAGAATAGGATATTCCAGAAATCAAAGGAACTAGGT
>JAQQSK010009299.1:0-13142 GCA_028658325.1 Potorous gilbertii | reverse complement strand
AGTATTGTGGAAATACAATCAGGATAACACAAGATCTAGCAGCTTCTACATTAAGGGATCAGAGGGCATGGAATAGGATATTCCAGAAGTCAAAGGATCTAGGACTAAAACCAAGAATTAATATTAGAACTCTGATAATGCAATGATAAATCATGAGTCTAGAGACCTAATGATGAAACACACCATCCACTTCCTGCCAGAAAGGTGATGCACAGGATGATGGTTTTGGACACATAAAATGTGGGGATTTGTTTTGCTAGACTGCATATTTGAATATGTATATTTGTTATGAGAGTTTTTTCTTTCTTTTCAAAAATTGTTCAGTGGGGGCCATGAAAGAGATAAATAAATGCTTTTAAAGATGAATAAATATACAAGTGAATAAATAAATTCTGTTTTGCCAGTGTACTTGATAATTTTGTATTTCTTCCATATTGTATTTTGCCTGATTAATTTTTTTCTTTTGCTAATTTGATTTTGTTCTCTCTTGTTCTTCAATAGATTTAAAGGTCTTTCTTGATCTTTTGCAATATAATTTTCAATCTTACCACTCACCTGAAACTATTCTCTCCAAAGTTACTAAAGGTGTTAAATCTTCTTGACCTCTCTATGGTTTTTTATTATCAAGCAACCATGTAGATATCTCCAAAGGTTATGTCTTGGGTCCGCTTCTTTTCTCTGTCCACCTTCATTTTCTTATAGGGGTCTCATTTGCTTCTACAAATTCAACTGTCAGCTCTATATAGATGACTCCAAAGTCTACATAACTAGCCCTACTCTGTCTCCTGAATGCCAGTCCATTTCAATTGCATTTTGGACATTATCCATGAGCATCTCAAATTCAACATATCAAAAATAAATCTTTATTTTACTTTTTCTAATGCCCCCTTTCTATTGTACTTCTTTCGAACTCCCCATTTTTATTGATGTCACCACCAGACAGCCAGATTAACAACCTTGGCTCCTTTCTCCTCCAATCTATAATCCAATCAGTTGTTGAGTCATCTCAGCCCTGGTTCTACAATATCTCTTGCATTCATCCCCTTCTCTCCCTTAGCAGAACCTCTACACTAGTTCAGATCCTTATCATCTCTTGCTTGGATTCTTGCTATAGCTCATTTGGTGTCCTTATGGCCAGCTACACTTTTTCCTCTCTAATTCCTATGCAAATCACTAAACTGTTATTCTTAAAACAAAAATTTCAATATTACTCCCCTACTCAAAAATATTTCTTATATACCTTTTGCATACATATCAACTCATAAAGCTCTCTGCATTCTGATTCCAACCTATCTTTCCAACCTTATTTTATTGCTCTCTTCTAGGTATTTACTCATTCCATTAATCTGGCCTCTTATGCAATATTCTTCCATATTTCTACCTTTGTCCAAGCAGCCTCCATTTCTGGAATGTACTTCCTTTTCACTGCCACTTCACAGAATCCCTAGCTTCTTTCAATGCACAAGTCAGGTAATACTTTCTATATGAGGCCCTTCTTGCTGACCTAGGTATTAATACTCTCTTCATCTTGAAATTAATTTTCATTACCTTAGATAAGTAACTCATATTTGATTGTATATTTTTTGTACATTTTTACTCTCCCTCCAGAAGAAAATACTTAGAGAAAAAATATTAACTAGTCCCTGCTCTCAAGTAAGGACATTCTTGAGGATACTAGAATATGTATACATCCTTGAGGGTAGGGAATATTTCATATTTCTCCTTAGGTGCCCAGAAGTTAACATAGTGCTTCACATAAGTACTTAGTAAACTTTTTTTAAATTTTAAATGAATTAAACTAGAAGAAAATCCAGAATAGAAAATCCTCTACTTTTTGAATGAAATCATCTGTTAACTCACCAATACGTTTCCCCAATTAAAATGGATCCTTTCTATACATGGAACTGTCTCTCATCTACCTATCTATCTATCTATCTATCTACCTATCTATCTATCTGTCTGTCTATCTTTCTATCATACTATTCCCTTCTGGTTACATACAACTCCCCCACCAACTCATACTAGCTGTAACAGGTTGGAGTTCGCAGAGGGTGGCTGTTACCTGAGGTTGTGGGGGTAACCCTTGAGAGTGTCCAACCTGAGCCCCAACCAGTATGCTGCCCATTAACATTCAGCCAGAACATTGAATTAACTCTTAGTAAAAATATTTATTCAAATGACATTGCAGGAACAATAGTTACAAAACATTCCTCCCCAAAATCCTGGTCATACTCTCCTACATTGCACAAATAAATCATGAAGAAGAGTGAACCCAAATTTACTGCACAAAGATAGTGAGGCATATGTGTAGGAGCACACACGATCAAGGAAACTCCCAACTCAGGGAGTTATAAGGGTCTTGATTTCTATTCTCTCTCCAGAACTGTCCAACCTCAATTTCTTTTCCCTCTCAAACTGTCCTCTCAAGTCAGAGTGACATCTAGACTAAATGGGTAGCTCTCATGTTGCACTGAGCCTCTCCATTCCTAGACTGGGTCACTCCACTGGTAGGCTAGACTAGCTCCTCATTTAGCACAGTGTCTCAGATTGATGAATCACTAGAGTGGAATTTCTCAGTTGTGTTTGCTCTTCAAAAGCAGATGTTGTCTCTGACAATTCCCACTTCATGCTCAGTCAGAGCCTTTGTGTTCTTTCAGAAAGGGTAGATTCAGTCAATCAGTCAACTAGTATTTATTAAGGACCTACTATGTGTCAGTCACTGTGCTAAAAATAGGGGATCAAAAGAAAGGCAAAAAACTAAACAATCCCTACCCTCAAAGAGTTCATAGGTTAATAGGAAAGACAACAAGCAAAAAAATAGGAAAGACAACAAGCAAAAAAAAGTTAGATACAGGATAAATTAGGGGTAGTCTCAGAGGGAAGACACTAAGACTAAAGAGGACTAGGAAAGACTTTTTGGAGAGAATGAGACTTTAGCTGAGATTTAAAGGAAGCCAGGAAACGTGGAAGTTGTCAATAAGGAAGGAGTATTCTAGTCATGGAGAACAGCTAATGAAAACACTCATAGTCAAGAGATAGCTTGTTTTGTTCAAGGAATAGAAATGAGGCCAAGGTCACTGGAAAGGGGTAGGGTATAAAGAGTTTTTCAAAGTTAAATAGAAAATTTTATGGTTTTTCCAGTAGCAGTGTATGGCTGTGAGAATTGGACTATAAGGAAAGTTGAGCACCACAGGATTAATGCTTTTGAATTGTGATGCTGGAGAAGACTTTTGAGATTCTTTTGAACAACAAAAAAAGATCAAATCAGTCAATAGTTAAAAAAATAACTTACTAGAAGGTCAAATATTGAAGCTTAAATGATCATGTAATGAGAAGACGGGACTCATTGGAAAAGACTGATATTGGGAAAGATTGAAGTCAAAAGGAAAAGGGGGATAGCAGAGGGTGTGACCATGGGAACAATGGATACACTTCAAGAGATAGTGGAGGATAGAAGGATCTGGCTTGCTATGGTCCATGAGGTCACAAAGGGCAGAAAACAATAACCACAAAAATATGGAGATAATAGGAAACCACTTGAGTTTATTGAATAGGGGCAGAAGGACAAGGCAAGGAGGTGGAATATGATCAAAGCTGTGCATTAAGAAGATGAATTTTACAACTAAGTGAAAGATGGATTAAAGTGAGGAGAGAATTGAGGCAGGGAGACCAAACAACAGATCATCTCCATAGTCCATGCATGTAGTGATGAGGTCCTACACCATGATATTATCAGTGTCAGAGGAAGGAAAGGGGGGCATAAGTGAGCAATGTTATAAAGTGGAATCACATAGAATTGTATTTGAGGGTGAAAGAGAGTGAAGAGTGACACCAGGATTGAAAGCCTGGGTGACTGAGAGGATGGTGGTACCCTCAACAGTTAATAGAGAAGTTAGGAAGAAGGGAAGATTTTTTAAGGGAGGTGGGAGATGAGTTCAATCTTGGACAAGTTGAATTTAAGACATCTATAAAATCCCGATAGAGATGTCAGTAGTTCGAGATGTGACACTGGAGCCTGGGAAAGATGTTATGGCTAGTTAAATAGATTTAAGTTACATGCATAGAGATGATCATTGAAAGCAAGGGAGCTGATAAGATCACCTAATGAAAGAGAAAGGGAATAGGACAGAGTCTTAGGGGCCAGACCCCTTCTGTTATTAGGAATGCTATAGATGATGATGCACTAAAGAAGAATAAATGACTGATAGGTAGAAAGAGAACTAAGAGAGAACAGTGTTATGAAAAGTTGAGAGAAGAGACTATTAATGAAAAGAGAGTGGTTGACAGTACTACTAAATTGACAGTGAAAGACTGCGTAGAGGTTGAGAAGGATTAGAACTGAGAAAAGATCATTGAATTTGTAAATTAAGTGTTGCTAATTACTTTGGAGAAAGCAATTTCCATTGAATGATGAGGTAAGAAGCCAGTTAAGGAGAGAAGGAGAAGAAAAGAAATTTAAACACCTTTTTGTAGATGCCCTTCTCAAAGATTTTGGATACAAGAGGGAGGAGGAATGGATGAATCCTGTGAAGGTTTTTTGGTTTTGATTTTTTATGATGGAGAGACATGAATATGTTTATAGGCAGTAGGGAAGTAATCAGGAGACAAGGATTGATTGAATATTAGTGAGACCGTAGGGGTGATAGAGGAGTCAGTCTGCTACAGTTAATAGGATAACATGCATATAATAGAGGAGTTTGCATTGGGGAGGAGAAAGGTTCTCTTTTCATGTGAAACAGATATAAGTACATAGATAACAGTAGAAGGTATTTGCATTTGCATGATGTGACCTGAGGAACAGGGGAGAAAAAGAAGGTCTCTTGGAATGTTCTCAATTTTTTAGTGAAATATGAGGCAAGATTCTCAACTGAGAAGGTAGTAGGAAAGGGAGGATCTGGAGACTTGAGGAAGGATAAGAAAAATTGGAAAAGCCCTTCTGGTGAGTGGAATAGTGAAGCAATTAGGGAGCTGTAAAAGGACAGTCTTGTCCCAGCAAAGCCCCAGTTCAAATTATGTAATAAACTTGTAATGTACCCATTCAGCATGATTTCTTTATTTTCTCCAGTTTCATTCAGCAGAATGTGTTTAAGAGCAAAAGTTAGATGATGGGGAGGTTTGACTGTGGTTTGGAAGGGCAAGATTTTCTATAGGATAGAAGAATAAGAAACTCAAGAGAAAAGGTGTGGAGCTGAACTTGTCCACCAAGAGGTCAAGAAGGGGAACGTAAGAGAGTTCATCCAGTGCAAGGAGGATGGCCTGCATTAGAACTGAGAGAAGGAATGGAGTTCACTGTGAGGGTGAAGAATAGGGTTTGAAGTTGCAAGGCAGAGAGAGGTGAAACAACAACTGGTTATGATCAGATAGAGGGATTTAAAGAGTCCATGAATGTGGATGTGGAGCATCTGTGATGGTAAGATTAAAGATGACCATCTCTGTGTGTGGCTGGGGTGAGATGAGCGAATGGGTCATGAGAAATGAGTACTTTAATGAGTGGAGAGGATGGCTACTTGAAGGCATGTCAATGTGTATGTTGAAACCCCCTAGAATGAGGGCAGGAATTGGGGAGTAAATAATAATTGTCAGGCACTAAATTTGTTGAGGAAAGAAGAGTATTCTGGAGGCTATCTAACAGCTGCAAAAATCTTGATTGAGTGATAAATGTGTTTTTAATAAACCTCAAAGGGACAGTGATCTGGAAGGGGCAATAGAGAGTAAGGAAATGAAAGCTAGTTTGTTACCTTTTAAAGCAGGCATTTTATAGAGCACATTGGATAGCTTTAGATAGAGGAGATAGATGTGGATAGAGAATAATGAAAACAAGGAAGTGGTCAGTGGAGGATGGAGTTTGGACAATAGCAACCAGACATTCGAAATCACTGGAATGGAGTTGGTATGATTGGGTCTAAGCATGTTAATTGTTGAGGAATGAGAATAGATAGGTTGCAATTGTCAACAGAGGTCCATCCTCTAGTAGAATTGTCCCAGAATTGGAAATTGGAAGGAAAGAGAAAAGGGGAGAAGTGGGACTAAGTGTAGGGTGCCCAGGCTAGGGCAAAGCAGACCCTGAGGAGCTGTAGATAGCCATAGATGGTACCCATCTGGAGCTCAATAGAAGGACAAAGTAGTCTTTTCAGAAAGCTTTAACTTAGGATAGGCATGAGGGTCTCCAATTCTGCTCCTTTGGCTGGGTTCCTGTGTGCTTTAAAAACAAACAAAACTAGCCAGTAACGAAAAGAGATATGGTATCTCCTTTTATTTTCTTTGACAACTCTTCCTGATTCAGGGCTGAGACCCCTAAGTAAGAGACCTCACAGTTACATTTTTGAAATCTTCATATCTGGAGGCTATAGTCATTTGTTCAACACAGGGTTCCTTAACGCATTTAGCTCTCCTATTAATTTTATGCAAATAAGCAGCCAGCAAATGAGGAACTTCCATAACTTTTTATCAAAAACAAAATTCCTTAAAACCAAGGAGAAAGGAACTACATGGACCTTAGAGGACATTATTAAGTGCAACAAGGTGTTACATTTTGCTCAAAAATTTTAAATATGAAATCTATTAACAAAAATGACTTGAGAGCCATCATCTTTCAAGGTTCTTCAATTCTTTCAGGTTATTTCCCATCACAGTGAAAGAATCAGACCATTATGCATGCCCTCATGTTGAAGGTTCCTAATAGTTATGAAAATCTAGTGTTCTCCCTGTGTCTAGCAATACCCATTTGCCTCTTTCTTAATTCTTCAGAGTATACACACAAATCAGTTCAATAATATGGCCACAAGGTCTTAGAGAAACCAATTATTTCTAAAGCAAATGGTAAAATGGAATACAAATGTTTAATGAACGAGAGTAAAGCAGACTCATTTCTCCTCATAAAAGAATGAGTGGATAGGGAGAAGAGGCAGAAAATTGGAGTATAGAATTTACTGGATTCTCTTTCCACAATAACATAACCACAGAAGTTGCTCTTACATTTAGAGCTTGCTTACATTTGTTTACATTAGAGTTGGCTTACATTTAGAAGAAATCATACGGAATCTAAGTCTTCTCTCTTTACTGGCCGTATTCTCCTGGGTGAAGCTGCTTTTGTGTTCAGGCTGCAGTAGAGGTGTTATCTCTTACTTCCCCACAATTATTGTACACTCTTTCTACGTTGTAGCATGACATTGCTAGCGTTCTTGATGTTCTTCTTTCAGAACTTCCAAGCAACTTTGACAGTAAGGTATTTTTTTAAAATTAAATAAGAGATGCAGAGGGAAAATTGGAAAGAGAAATAGATTATAACAGAAAGGAGAAAATTTTATGGAAATAGTAGACACCCTGAAAAAATGAGGAATCAGAATGCAATAATATGATGACTCAACTAGAAATATTAAAACAAAGTCAAATGATGAGAAAAAGTACGTTTGTTATAAAGAAAATGACATGGAAACAAGCTGAGGGTAGAAAATTTAAAAATCATAGCAGCACCTAAAAGTTCTTACCAAAAAAACCCAAAATAATGCCTGGGTATTATATATTTCACACTCTGTCATATTCCTTTATTCAATTATTTAATTATTTAATCAGAGAATAAAGCAATTTCTGCCCTGACCCACAGTCATTCATTACTATGTCACCCCAACACTAAGCACCCCAACATACACGGCAAGGCCTGCTATCACAGGTTTTTAGATCTGCATTCATAAAAGGAAAGGCAATTTTTACAATCACTTTAATCAAGCACAGGTATCTCACCCATTTCAGGGGAGTCAGTCCACTGAACTTCAAAGAAAATACAGAGAAATCAAAAGCTCAACAGACATGGCTTCCTCTGCCTGAATTCAATGGAGAGTTAGACCCCAACTGTCTGACCCTAGTTACCAGAGAAGGAAGCACTGACATTGGGGTTTTCAAGGGGGAGGGGGGCTTCCCAGAGTCCTCCTCCGGGCAACATTTCCAGTCAGTAAACAAAGTCTTCATAAATTTTTTAGAGACAGGGCATCACATCCCTTGAGAACCAGAGCCTCATTAACAAAAGGGTGGACCTTCCTACAAATCTTCCCAGACTCAACAATGGGTGGGAAAGATCCTCCTTAATCACAGAGGCAATATACTTCTTGATTATACTAAAAACAAAAACAACAAAAGATCCTATTGTACTTGCCATTACAATTTGTATTTCAAGTCCTTGCTCATTCTCTTAAAGAGGTGTTACATTTTCATGTTTTGCAAAACTAATTCATTGATATAAATGCTCATGGCCTTGTAACAAAGGTGTTTGGCAAAGACTGCTAAATAGTATCTGCTCTTATACCTATGAGAATTCATCAAAAGCTTCATTTGTACTCACTTTGGCATTATCAGCTTACATAAAATGTATTTTTTATTAAAGATATCAAATACTACTTTGAAAGCTACTGTACTTTTATTAACATAAATCTCATTAATGTTACATTCAATTCCAAGATCTTTCACATCTGTTACATAGGCTACTTGTACCTGAATAGTGATTAACATTTCTTAAGTAAATACAACATTATTCTCACAAAATAATCACATTATGAACTTCACATTTGCAGAATACATAACATAACAACTCATTTCCAGCGTGACCACATGATCTTAGACAAACACAAAAGTATCATAATATCACATAATATCACAAAGGTATATATCCATAACATAATTGGGGGTTAACTTTTGGGGAATGAACACCAGGCTCCTAGCTCCTCAATTCAGAACAAAAAAAGTCCAAATAAAGTCCTTCTTGAGGTTGTGTCCTTTACCCCATGCTGCCATTGCAGGCTTCCTCCTGGCACTGTCAGGTGCAGGCTCTAATAAGCCAAGTCCCAGTTTTAACACTGCTCCAGGCCCTGCTTCCAAGTCTTGAGGGGTGGCTGGGAAACAAACCCAAAAAGATGGAGTACTTGGGGGTACCCAGGAGAATGCTGCAAAAAGACATCCTCCGCACCTTGCTGCTGAGTATTTATCTTGCCCCGGGTCTGAATTCTAAACTCCAGGTTTCCTGCTGCTCCAGGTTCTTGCCTGATCTGTGTGCAGGCAGCTCTCCCCTCCTGTTCCATGGCTCACCTCTTTAGGGTCAGCACACAGGCAGTTCTCCACTTCTGTTAGTTCTGTGCAGGCAGCTCTCCACTCCTACTCCAGGGCTCTGCAGAACCATAGCCACCACAACTGAGAAACAATAAACAATTATCCCAACCCCCATACTTTCAGTTTGCAGATCCTGCTGACTATGCCATATGTAACAGCAAGCACCCTGACACATCCAGGGTGGCCTGCTAGCACAGGTTCTTAGATCTGCTTTTCTAAAAGGAAAGCAACATCTGAGGGGTCACTAATCTTCTTTGATCACCTATACCAACATAGAAAATACAAGTAGAGAAATAAAGACCAACAGACAGGGCTTCCCACTGTCTGACCATAAGCAATACATATATCAGAGATCAACAGAAAGATCCAACTGTCTGACCATTACATACATACACAGATACCAGAGAGAGAAGCACCCACAATCTGAATTTTTAAAGCTGACAGGGTATGGCTATCCACAGTCTCATCTGGCACATGAGCCTTCTTCCAAAGAAGCCCCCAAAACAAAACCTCACCTCAGAGTACATATACACTTTTCAGAGCCAGAGGGCATCACGACCCTGCTGACCCAGTGCCTCATTAGCAATCAGCAAAAGGTGTGGGTCTTCCTACAAAACAAGCCTCACTAATCAAGTTTCCCTTAATGGGTACACTTAAGGCTTTTTAAAGAACAAGGAAGATCTAACTCTCATTAACTTTACAATCACAAATGCTCTAAGGTCCTAGTAAGGATAATTCCTAACACTTAGGCAGACATAGAACTCTCTGCCTAACTATTTATTTATATTCCTCTGGTTAACCCCAATCTATTTGTGATTGAACCAAAATTGAGATTGCTAGGATTGCTTTGGAAATAAAAGAGTAGGTTAAATTAGAATATCTATGGATACATTGGCATAAGAAGCGATTATCAGGGAAAAGTTGATCTTATCTAGTATATGACTTTTTTCCCCTCAAGGACTACTACACCTCAAAAATGATGGTCTTCTGCTTCATCTTTATCATTTTCTTTCCCATGATTAATATTTTTATAGCTTATTCTTTAACCCACTCAATATTTAGCATTTTTTTAAGTCCCCATTTGTATCTCTTATATCTTCCTCAAAATGATTAGTATTATGGCATGTAAAGAATGTGTTTACTATTTCTGCCTTACATTTGTTTGCAATGTCTCTTTGCCCTTGTACATAGTTAAGTTCCATGTATTACTGAGAAAATATGTATATTCTTTAGCAGTTCTATTTAGCCCCATGCCAAAAATACTTTAGCTCTAGTTGCTCTAGGAATTTATTCAATTCTATATTTTCCTATTTGTTTATCTTTCTGTTAGACACATCCAAAACTGAAAGGTACATAGAAATTTCCAGCTACTATTGTATTAGTCTGTTTTCTGGTAGTTTAACTTTTTCCTTTATGAATTTGGATGATAAAGTATTGGGAACATTTAAGTTTAATATTGAAATTGGTTTGCCATCTACGGATATCTCTTTTTGTGGAATGTTTGTTTTTGCTTTGTCTGGTAGAATGATTGTAACTTCTACTTTTTTTTGCATTCATCTATATGTAGTAAATTTTGTTGTAGTTCCTTGTTTTTATTCTGTGTATTTTTATTTTTTAGATAAGTTTCTTGTTTCTTATCTAATCTGTCACTCTTTTTCATTTGATTGGATTCTTTAATGTCCTCACATATAAAGTTATGAGAGGTAGGTTTCCTCCGTTTGTCTCTAATATTTTTTTTTCTGGATTAGGATTTTTATACCATTTTTCCTTGGTAAACATAGTACTTAATTTCTTTAATTATTTTCATTTAATCTAGTTTAATATAACCCTATTCCCAATGGCTCTCTTCCTCTCACCTTCAAGCCTGCTTCCCACCAGGTTAGCTATCCTCTCCTCTAGTTTTGTTTAACTTATTAGTTTTTTTTTCTCTCTTTTATCTAGTTATTTAATTTTCTCTCAATTTGTCCCCTCAGTTAAATAGTAAAATAATTCTCTTTCTTGCTTCCTCTTCAACTTGTTTTTTGAATTTCATTTTCTCTTCCTTTTTTCCAAAAACAGAGATTTCTTTCATTCTTTTTACTATTTATGTTCCCTTTCCATCTATTCCACACTTTTATTCTTTGATTCGTGACCCTTAAATTTATTTATTCCTTCTTTAGCCTCTGTATTCCTCATAGAATTAAAGCTTCTAGAGTACCTTTTTTGAGTTTCCTCCGGTTTTAATGTTACTGCTTTGTAGCTCTTGCCCCCACCCCTATTTTTGTGGTTGTTGTGCCTGCTTACTCTCAGAAATAATAATTTTTCTTTGCAATAAAAAGGATATTGATCCATCATGGAAATTTTCTTCTGTCTCTGATTATATAATTCATTACTAATCTTTGCCAGCCCCATAGTCCTTCCTCAATCCCCCACCCCCATTTGCCTTGTCCCTTTTCTGGATACAAACTTTTCTGAGTGACAATTGTCTCCAGGAGTTCTGACTGCCCCTATCTTGGGGCAGGGATGAGTGGTGTCTCTCAGCACTCAATTTCTGCAGATGATATCCATTGTAAGGTCCTCATCTCTCTTTATGCATCTCCCTTATCCTATTGGGCCATTCTTCAGTAGCATATCCTTCGTTTCTCCTATTTCAATCCCTCCCTTTGCCTTCTTACCTATTCTTTTATATAATTTCTTCATCCTGAGAGGCCACATGGAATTATTTCCCTTTCATTATTACTTTTGACTTGATTAGGGTACTTCACACATTATTTTCTTCTTCTTCCTCTTCCCCCCTCTTTGTACTCTTCCATTCTGAAATTTAATTTCACATAAACATTGATTCACCTGTAGGTGAGATGTTGGTCCATAATGTTTTAGGGCTGTAACTGTCACTATTTTTTGATTTTTGTTTCACCTTTGTTTTGTATACTTTTAGAAAGACATCTCTTAATAGGCTCCCTGTTGTTACTATGTCCTTGGTTCCTGTTTGTTTTATAACTTTCTTGTACTTCTCTCATCTGGGGTGTTTAAAAAGCAATCAATTTGTTTAGGTCTGGTTTTCTTTACAGAGATGCTTCCAACACCTTTTTATTTTATGGAAAGCCCATATCTTTTCATTAATGGTTAAGCTCAGGTTTGCAGGATATGTCACTTTGTATTCCACCTTTTTATTATTTAAAATGAATATTTGTTAAGTACCTACTACATAGAACTCTCTCTGTTAGATAATTCCCAAATTTGTCTGCCCAGTGCTAATTTCTCCTCTTTATTTTAGCCTCATGTCACCAACTCCTAATAGGACTTCCCCACCTGGATGCCATATTGACATTTCAAATACAATACATTGTAGACAGAATTAATTAGCTTCCTTTTTATTTTCACCCTGTCCCCTTCACAGAAGTATATTTTACTTGTGGACATTGCCTCCCGCAGCGGCAAAGGCAGCGGGAATGGCAGCGGGCAGCCAGAGGCTCCCAGAGCAGGCAGGAGCTCAGCAGAAGCTCCATTACAAATGGTCTCTGCATAAACCCCCTGAGAGAACTGAGCCTGGGGAGCGGCCCTGCCCCCACCTGAGCACCAGCAGATAAGCTCCCACTGAATAGCAGCCAGGCCTGCCACTGAAAGCCCTGAGGCTGGGGAGCAGCATTTGAATCTCAGACCCCAAGCACTAGCTGGGCAGACCTAGGCCAGGAGTGGAGAGGACTCTCAGAAGTCAAGTAACTGGCTGGGAAAATGCTCAGAAAAGGGAAAAAATATAAGACCATAGAAGGCTATTTTCTTGGTGAAAAAATGATCCCAAGCTTCCTTTCTGAGGAGGAAGAACAATGCTTGCCATCAGGTAAAGACATAAGAGTCAAGGCCTCTGTATCCCAAACATCTGAAATAGATATCCAATGGGCTCAGGCCATGGAAGAGCTCAAAAAGGATTTTGAAAATCAAGTTAGACAGGTGGAGGAAAAACTGGGAAAAGAAATGAGAGAGATGCAAGAAAAGCATGAAAAAAGGGTCAATACCTTAATAAAGGAGGCCCAAAAAAATGCTGAAGAAAATAGCACCTTGAAAAA
>JAQQSK010009298.1:0-13143 GCA_028658325.1 Potorous gilbertii | reverse complement strand
TTTTTTCCCATGGATTCGCCCTCGAGTTAGCTTGTTAAGTGTGGAAGAAGAGAGATCTGTTCAAGGGAGATCTCAGCTGAGCTAGAACAGAGATAAGGGCAGCATTTGGTGATCTTGGGCTGCCCTGGTGTCTTCCTGTTTCCCCTGGAGCACTGAGGCACACTTGGGATTCTGATTTTGGTAGTTGCAAGATTCCACTGTCCTGGATCTGCAGATCTCTTCCTGGTTAGCTGAGTTGGGTCTGTCTGGGACACCTCCATTCCTCTGCCACAGTAAGAGAAATACTCCCTAGCGATTTTTCTAGCCTTATGTGCTATGAGACTTTGCCCCTTCTGCTGATGCCACTGTTTCAGGATTTTTCTGGGGAAATATATATATTGCTTTTCAAAGGTCAAAAAGGGGAGGTGGAGAGAGCATTTACCTATCACTCCACCATTTTGGCTCCCAGATGTTCAAGTAGGTAACTTAAAGACATTTAATGTGCGGACTGATAGTCTCAGGAGCAGCTGCTGCTGATACTTGGGGTGCTGCAGCTCTCACTCACTCTGCTCTGCTGTACTCCTACCCTGGACTGCCACTGTGCTGTGTTGCTATTGCCTCAGACTACCCTGGGGCTTTCATGCTCAGCCCTGGTTTTTTTTTTTTTTGGGGGGGGACATGCTGTGCTGTGTGCTCTTCCACCCCATGTAAAAGATCCTTCCTCTTGACTTTCCAGTCTGTCCTGGTTTGTGAATCTGCCACAGTCTGTCTCCTATTGGATTCTGCACCTCCAAAATTTGGTCAGATTCTATTTTTATAGGTATCTGAAGAAATTTGCCTAAGAGCTTAGATGAGCAGCTGCTCTCATTCTGCCACCTAGAACAGCTGTCCCGCTACACATGATTCCGAACCCTGAAGCATGGTCCATTCCTGTCCATGTGTGGCCCAGGCTGGGCTGTGCTCTCTTCTAAGCCTTGTGCTATAGACCTTTCCTGTCAATCTTCCAGACTATCTTGGCTGGAAATCTCTTTCACTCTGTTGATTTGTGGATTCTGTTCCTCTAGAATTTGTTTAGCATAATTTTCTACAGGTATTTTATGTGTTATCAGAGTAGAGATAGAGCAGGTCTTTCATTTTTCTCCACCATCTTGACTCTGCCCCAATCATTTTCATTTTCAAAAGGTACAAAGACAGGCAATGAGAGGACTACAGAAATTTATAAAACACAAAATGCCTGGATCATATTTGTGGATATGCACAGCCCTTTGCATGAGTCCGAACTGTTCCCTGGATTGAGCTCATATGTATAACTTTTAAGTTCTCCCAGTGACATTGTATGGATTTGATTAAAGGAATAAAATACTTAATAAAAAAATCCAACTCGGGAAAGTCCAAAGGGCAATGGGAAGACAAAATGCAAGACTGAAACTTGTGAACCACCGTGGCTTATATTAAAATAATGAACATAAGATCAAGAACACTGTCAAGGGGATGTTAGAAATGATTTGGTCATGTTACTTGAGTCAAACAGACAACTCACTGGATATACCATTATTCATGAAAGTTCTAATTCTAAAGAAAAGTCTCTTGAATTTTACTTGAATGCTCTATGGAGGGATGGCATATGGATGGGACTCACACAGAATGAGATGTACTATTAAAGGGGATATTCCAATCAGTGAGAATATCTAATTCTCTCACTTTCACTTATAAACTTAACAAATTGAAATATTTTCTGTCCTCTGTTTGAACCATTTCCTTTAAGCCCCAACTAAAATCCCACCCTGTACAGGAAGCCTGCCCTACCACTTTCGTTCCTAGTGCCTTGCTTCTGTTAATTATTTCCGGTGTATCCTTTATTTAACTTGCTTTTTATGTATTTAGTCGTGTGTGATTTCTCTTATTAGACTGTACTTTTCTTGACGGTAGAGATTTTCTTTTGCCTCTTTTTGTATCTCAGCACAGTGCCTGGTACACAGCAGGCACTTAATACATTTTCTCAATTATTGAACAATTTTGATCCATCCTCTCCATAAAAACCTCTTTAGACTGATGATCTCACTACGTAGTAAGTAAGGACATAGTATGTTTGAGTAGCTGTAATTATTAAGGGGGATTTCTTCATGTCCGTTCTAAATGAGTGTCTTTACAACTTCTGTGAAATGGTACCGTTTCTGCCTTCTGGGATTAAACAAAAGAAATTTAGCCCCTCTTTCTTGAGATAAGCCTTAAGTATTTGAACTCAGCTATTGCCCCTTCTCTGTCTTTTCTTTTCCCCAAATGGCTCTTTGGCATGACCTTCTGTTGCCTTGCCATCCTGGTCACCTTTCTCTGGCTACTCTTCAGCTTGTCAATGTCTTGCTCCTAATAATGTTTCCAAATCTAAATATCCTTTATATTGTCTGACTATCACAGGGTAATATGGCATTATAATTAGATAGAAAAGTGTTTACATGTGTAGGTAGAGGTCCAGATAACAGAGTGGCTTAGCAAGTCTTGTTTCTGTGACAACCAGTTTTCAGTTAGTGAGAGTTTTATATTCCATTCCTTTGATCTCCTCCCAACATATAGGCTAAAGGACACTTAATTTCATTTGACAAGTTCAACAAAAATCATCTCAGTATACTCATATTTTGCTGCACTTCATTGGATACTTTTAAAGGCACTAAGTGTAGAGGTACCCCTCTTGCATATTATTAGAAGAAAATGGGTTATGACAGCTCCTGATGCAGATTGTGAAAGTTCTGATGATGTGGCTTCCACAGTACAGTTAATAAAATTTCAGTGATGTCCACTGTTTTCTGGCTTTAGTGTTCCTGTTTAGAGTGTTTGGCTCCAGCACCAATTGACCCAAAAGGAAAGGCCAAAGCTAGGTTCTGGATTTGCAGTGGCTTGAAACAAGGTATCCTGGGTCTCCTTAGTATCTTACCACACCTAAGTGTGTTTTTACTCACAGGGTTACACAATGAAATGACCATGGAATTGGATTGACTACTGAATTTGATTGACATAATCTACAAAGAAGCTTTGAGCATATAGGTTAGGGTTATTTTCTTTAAGAAGAGTATCAGGAGGCTTTGGAAATGAAATAAAAATGTCATAAAAGTTACTCTGCTTCTTGAACCAGAGAATTTGAGTTCTAATCCTATCTGTCCCACTCACTGTCAGTGGGACTTGAGGTATACCACTTAGTGTCTCTGGATCTCAATTTCTCTTCCTCCAAATGAGAGGACTGAGCTGCATTGTTGCTGACATCTCTTCTCCCTTTGGATCTAGTCTCTTGTAGTGTGGACAGATATTAATAGAAAAAGTCTATATTCCCCAAATGTTTTGTAGAGTTTCTAAATCTTCTCCCTAAGAGACAGAATATAAATCTTCAGATGTAAACTGAAGACAATTCTGATGAGACAATCTCATCAGGAAGGAAGGAGGTTCACACTTCCATTGTCAACTGTTCTAAGCATCAAACCTTGAAGAGTTCATCTAAGAGTTGTAAAAAGCAGGTGTTTGTTCTAAAACCACTCTAGCAGAACAATGAATACTTGTGAGATAAAAATTAATGAGAGGAAACCTCATAAATGTGTCACAAGAAGATAATCAGTATTTCCCATACAAGCCAGATGTTCTCTTTTGGAATGCAAATTTCTCTTAAGGCCTGAAGCTTCACTTTAGTGTGGAAAGTTTGGGTTGGAAGACATTCAAGACCAGGCTCAGTCTTGTGATAAAGGGTCGTTGTGTCCATGAAGGACATAGTCTTTCTTTCATCAGGAAAGCAGAATGCTCAAGAAACAAAGGAAAGGAACAGTTTCATGAAAGAATGTACTCCTAAGGTAATTTTCATCAAGAATTCTTAAGCAGCGGCATAGACCTTTATTAAAAATTTCATGTCCCCTCACTGCAAGTATCTTGTCCTTTAGTAGGTGATGATGGTGATGGGGACCTGATCACACATGAGTCTAATGTCATGGAGAAAGGAGAGATCTGAACCAAGTGCTCTAGGAAAATCCAAGAAGGGAAATCTTAAAGCTGTATATGGAAAGATCACAAAGTACCAGTATTTCCAAGGGGCATTAATTTCTTTATGCCACTACCATGCTCTTTTTAGTATCTTCCTTGCTTAGGCAGGTATCATGCCAAATATTTTCACATGAAGTCCAAGGCAGCTAAGCTGATGCACAGTCCCAAGCATAATCATTCCACAGAAAATCCTCAGTGTTTAAAGTAATAGTAGACATAAGCCATTTCATTCTGGAGCTCATAGATTGGATAACAAAAAGTCCCTGTCCAAGCATCATTTAATGACTATATTTTAGGCCCTCCTGACTGAGAGTGAATGTTACTTTTAACTGTTTCTCTGTTGACCAGCAACTTCCCACCCCAGTTTGATTTTTTTTATTTTAAAGGGGCATCCCTGGACTCACTTCTTAAAGAGGTCTATTAGCTGAATGGGAGTTACCTTACTCAGAGTGAGAACCTGAAATATCCTTAACCTAACAAGGACCAGGTCACCCATTGCATCTTGGGCCATCTCCAGTTGTCCTGATGAATGCTTGGTCCTTGATCCCATGTGACTCTGGAGAAGAAAGTGAGACTGGTGACCTTGCATAGCCCTCCCTCACTCAAACCCAAATCAACCCTAAGTCATGTCATCATCCCCTGATGCTATGGTCTTCTTCAAAAATGAAAGACAAACACAACAACAAGGCCATGATCTAATCATATTCAAAATGGGTAAAGTGAAAATAGACCACTATGAAAATCAATAACGTGGAAAGAGGTTTCCAGGATTTTCATAAATATATTAAATGGAAGATCAAGGTATTCAATCCCATCCACTTCCTTCAAGGGTCTTTTCTAGGCTTCTGTTTTACCTTCTCCTCCTATGTTATGTCATTTGGGATCTCATCACCTCTTAAGCCTTCAAATATTGTCCTCTGGATTCTATTTAGATTATTTGCAGTGATATTCACACCCATACCTTTTTATATCATCTTTATTTGTGTATGTATGTATATGTATATATGCATACTATACACATATGCACACATATAGAATCTATTTTATCTCCATATTTCTTCTTTCTACAGTTCTTCATCACCAAGTGCCTTTTGGACATGTCTCAAATTGAATTTCCTACATATCTAAATTCCACATGTTCAAAACAGACCATTGCCCCCAAACCTATTCCTCTTCTCTATTTTCTGATTACAGACAAGGTTCCCACCTTTTCTCCAGTCTCCCAAACTCCCAGCCTCATAATTGTTCTCAAATCCCAATGATTCCTCACCTCATGTATCCAAACTGTGGTAGTCAGATATTGTCTTGGGCTTGAAATCTGTTTCACTGTCATTTTGGGGCTTCTGTTACTCTAGAATTTGTTTAGAGTCATTTTTTACAGATATTGTAAGAGTTAGAGCAAGTCCGTCCTTCTACTCTGCCATCGTGACTCTGCCTGGGCTCCTTGCTTTCATAGGAAGGTTCAGTGATTTGCTCATGGTTACATAGCTAGCAAGTGTCTGAGGCTGGATTTGAACTCAGAAAGATTAATTTTCCTGTTTCCAGGCCTAGGGCTCTATCCACTGCACCACCTGATTGCCCATTCAACAACATATGACTTATCGTTACATTAATTGAGATTGATATCATATCAACTTATATTCCATATGTAATATATGTGTTCATATATATGTACATGGGTGTATATTTATTTGCATACATGTACGTTTATTTCAATCTATGTGAGTATGTGCACATATACTTGTGTGTACATGTGTATGTACTGAGACTTTGATTAATCAGCAGTTTCATTGTGTGGGTCCTTCCTCAGTAAGCCTCCTTCTGTCCCCCAAAATCAGAAAATCACTGACTACTCTGTCTTTGGTACACATCAGTCTCCCTCCCCATTGTGTATAGTTTTGTATTGTTCTCATTTGTCCTTCCTCATACATAAGGCTTATTCTGTCCCCCACTCCTAGTTCTGTAATTATTTGGGGAGAGCCAGGCATGAGGAAATGGTAGGTAACACAGGCCTTAAATAACCCCCTTTGCCCTTCCAGCACTTGACACAGAAGCTAGACTGGAGGGAGGGAAGAACTAGGTGGGAATTTTTTCTGTGAATCATGGGTGCCTTCTACTCACCAGCCTCAGGCACCTGCCAGCACCTGCTTCCCAAAACAGCTCAAGATTATAAATTGGGAAAATGAAAAACAACCAGTCATTTGTAGTCTAAACCCAAATTCCCCCTAGACCTATTCAGTAATCTTTAATGAGCCCAGTTACACAGTTCAAGAGGAGGTCAGGAGAGTGATTTTGGTTTGTGGGTTCCTCTGGCACTACAACCTGACCTTTTTTGTGCTGTATACCAGAAAAAGGAGGGAATATGCACTGATTAAGCTGGGAACTTCATAAATGTGATCTCCTTCAATGTTTACAGCATCTCTAAGAGGTGGGAGTTACAGAGGCTGAGGTTAAATGTCTTGCCTAGGGTCATATAGCTAAGGGAAGTTCTGAGTTTGGATTTGGACACAGACGTTCCTGACTCTAGACTCAGCACTTAATCCTCTCAAAACCTTGGACTTCACACATCTCTAGCATGGCTTTTAAAATGCTTTTATGGTTAAATGTCTATATCCATGTATATTTGTGTATGTGCACACCACATGCATATGCACATATGTATGTACACAATGGTACATTCATATTTTCTACAGTGAATCCTTTGCACACACATGCAGGTGTGTGTATGCATACACACACACACACACACACACACACACACGCACAGTAGATTATAAGTAGGTCTCGGTCAGCCTTTATTGGGAAGCCAAGCAGGTAACCACTGCTGTCTGTAAAGTCATAGTCAAGGCTGTTACATTAGTTGTATATCTTGCAGCCTGCCCCCTCACTGGTTTTTAGCATTTTGCAAACCTTCCCTTTCTGGGAAGGGAACTGATAAAGTTTCTCTCATGGGCCAGTGCTCGGGGTAGCCTTTGTGGTTGGTCTGGGCAGGAGAAAGCATAGGTTATCAGTTTGATCCAAGGAATGAGGGCAGTTGTTCATGGACTTCCAAGATCCCCAAGTGCTCCTGGCTCTTGAACCTACCCTTTTTCCATCCCATTCTGGGGTGATGCTACTTGGCTGTGAACCATAGAACCCAAGGTTCAGGTTCCCAAAGTCTGAGCTGGATGAATACATGGTGGTCACAAGAAAGGCTTCAACCAGGCACCTCCAATGGCACCAAAGAGAACTCCAATGTCTTTTGGGAGCAAGAAAGAAGAGTCTGCAATGGTGTGTGTGTGTTTTGGTGGAGGGGGTAGGATGTCTTTCATCCATAAGAGCAAGTCTCCGAATGGCATCAAGTCTAACATATTGGGACTAGATTTTGTGGAATTAGATAGAAGAATTGGGTAATATTGGCCTGGGATGAGATGCCACTAAGTGGTCACATCTGCCTCAATTGTAGAGGACTTGTGACAGTGAGAAATGAGTTCGTGAATGTCTGTGGACAGTTCTCTAAAGATTTACAAATGTCTGGAGGTCTAAGTACATGAGAACAAACAACCTAGATGTTATCTGAGTGCTGAATAAATCTCAAAAATTTTTTCAAGGTATTACCCTCCACAAAGATGTTTCTGGTCATCTTGATATTTGTTAAGGATTAGTAAGAAGTAACACCTGAGTTTGCCGTTTCCTAGAGCCTGAGATATTTTTAGGATTTTGTTACTGGTCTTAAGAATCAATAGCTTTGTATTGAGTGGTGTATTGAGCAGGGGGATGAGCATCCAGGGAACTCCAGCAGGGGGCAGGAACTGACCTGGAAATGGGAGGTGAGCAAGCCAGGGATGGGGGGCTCTGCCTTGTGACAAATAGGCCTGCAGAAACGTTGCCATCGTGTGTTGTTCCAGCTTATCTCAGAACCCCCCACACACTAGGAAGGCAGTGAAGAGGGTGACCTGAATGGAATTGGGACAGAACTCAAAATCAATAACTTCTGTTTTAAAATCAGAGTAAATTAAGTGAAGGTAGCAGTGGGGAGTGTTGGGTATTAAGTCTATTTAATAAACAATGGATGTTTTCTATTCATCTGAGCTTTCACTGGAATGGATAATGGTCTTAGTGAACTTTTCTCATCAAACTAACCATGGGTTATTTCCACAATGTTAATAAAAATGGGTGCTAAGCATTCAGCCTAGGGCACAGTCACATTTTGTAAAGCCTAACACTTCAGACTAATAAGTGATTATTATGACTCGCTGTGGCCCTAGCTAAATCAAAATGAAACACGTGAATGGGTCAGTGAGGCCATGGAGGAGGCACCTATTTGCACATGTGCATGTGTGTCTTCAGGCTTTTGCTTAGCTTGGGATTTGGCTTTGACTTTAGAATGTCTAAGAAAAAGCCATATGTAGCCTAAGTGGGATAGAATGACTGATAACAAGCAATGTAAAGGTGCTGAGTGTAAGACATTCTCTCCATATTTATATATTTAGGTGAGGTGTGTATGTGCATACAAAAGTATATGCATGCATACAGTATATAGATATTTAATATATATGGATATATACCCATATACACATATGCATTTATTTTATGTACACATATTGTATCAGTGAAGAGTAACATGAGAGTGACATAATTTTATACATGTATATATGTGTATGTGTATGTATGCATTTTTATAAATATATAATTTGCAAATGTAGATATACTACTGGGCACTCATTCCCTTTCTCTGTCGTTGCTGTTGTTTTGTTCCAGGCATTTTTAAATTATGTCTTACTCTTTATGACTCCATTTGGGGTTTTCTTGAGACACTAGAGTAGTTTTGCCATTTCCTTTTCCAGCTCACTTTAAGAGGAGAAAACTGAGGCTAATAGGATTAAATGACTTGCCCAGGGTCACACAGCTATTATCTGAGACTACATTTGAAATCAAGTCTTCCTGATTCCAGATCCAGCCCTCTATCCACTGAGTCCTCTGGCTGATATAGTCTTCAAAAGGGAGGTGACCAATGACCATGTGTGGATGACAGTTTCATTAGATGAGAAGTGTGTGAACCATAGAAACCCTGTAAACTATTTATCAGGCATGTGGAATTAGCTCAATGGAGGTGTTTCCAGTGGGCTTCTGTATTAGGAGCTCATTTGAAAGTCTGACTGTACAAGCAAAAGAAGTCACAACTGGTACTACCCAATGATTCAAAGCTAAAGGTCCAAAGTCAGTAACACACCTGGTTCCTCATGGCACCTGAATTATGGAACCAAACTATTATGCACCATATACAAAGTTGGGGATTTCTAAAGGCTTATAGAATGAATCAATCATAGGAAGAAAAAAAAGGAAGGGAGGGAGAATCAGACTTTAATAATAGGTTGCCTTCATTGAGGCAAGGAAGAGTCATAGAGTTCAGTGAGAATCCTAGTAGGTTAAAGACACAAGACCCAATTGGAGTCCTGTCTCTTCTCTAACTATCTATATGACTTGGAACAATTGGATAAGCTTCCCTGGGCCTCAATTTCTTCATCTTTGCAAACTGAAATACTTAGAGCAGAGGAAAATCAAAATCCCTTTCAAATCTAAGAAGGAGAAGGGAGAGATACAATGGGGGGAAAAGATACAAGAAAGAGTTTTTCAAGTGGATAGAGAAAGAGGATGCAGTAGAAGGAACACTTGAAAGTCAGTCTCATAAGAATTGGTTCAAAGAGGAAAGAATACACACACAGACACAGATACAGACACAGACACAGAGACACACAAACACACACTAAGTTGTGTACAGAAATCTATTTGCCCAATAGAGAAATAGGAGGGGAAGAGGATGATAAAAAAAACAAAACAAATAAAAGGAAGGGTAGAAAAAGGGAGACAGTTGCTAGAAGCAGAATAGATATCTAAGAAAGGACAGGATAACACGACAATAAAATAAACAGAAAAAAATGGGAGGTAGGGAAAGACACATAAGAAAGCATAACTGTGAAAGTGGATAGAATGAGCTCCCCTAGAAAACAGAAGCAAAGAGCAAAATGGATTAACAGTCATAATCCAACAGGAGGTTGTTTACAAGAGACACACTTGAAACAAAAAGACACACACAGAGTTAAAACAAATGGCTGGAGTACATCCAGTTACTTAAGTTGAACTAAAAAAAAAGAGGAATAGGCAGCAATATCGTGATTTCGGACAAGGGAAAAGTAAAACTAGTTGTAATTAAAAGAGATAACCGAGGAAAGTATATTTTACCAAACGGTACCACAGAAAATGAGCAAAAAATACCGCAAGTTTCTCTGACCAAAAGCCTCATTTATGAACTATATATTGCATATAAAACTATCAAATTTACGAGTCTTCCAGGTGATAAATGGTCAAGACACATAAGTGAATTTACAGAAGAAATAAAAGCTATCTATAGTTATATGAAAATATGATCTAAATCACTGGTGATTAGAGAAATGCAAATTATATGAGATATTTTAAATTTTCTTCCAT
This sequence comes from Potorous gilbertii, assembly GCA_028658325.1. Lineage (NCBI taxonomy): Eukaryota > Metazoa > Chordata > Mammalia > Diprotodontia > Potoroidae > Potorous > Potorous gilbertii. The sequence goes on along the minus strand of JAQQSK010009298.1, from coordinate 2,679 downwards.
TTTTTTCTTCATTTAGATTCTGTTTGACTGATTCTTAATGTCTCATAGAATTATGAGCTTCTATTTGCCAAATTCTAAATTTTAATATATTATTTTCTTCAATTAACTTTTGCATTTCCTTCTCCATTTGTCCAATTGTTCCTTTTAAGGAGCTATTTTCTCCAGTTACGTTTTGCACTTCCTTTTTCATTTGCCACACTTTCCCAGTTAGGTTTTGTGCTTCCTTTTCCTTTTTCCCAATTTACTTTTTTAAGGAACTATTTTCTTCAGCGATTTTTTTCATATGTTTAAAATCATTGGCTCATTTTTCTGCCACCTCTATAATTTGGCTTTTAAAATCATTCTTGAGCTCTTCCAGAAATGCTCTTTTGGCTTGAGACAAGTTCATATTCCATTCTGAGGTTTCATATGTGAGTGCACTCTCAATTCTGACCTCTTCTGAATTCGTGTTTTGGTTTTTGTCCCCATAGTAAGATTCTATGGTCTTTTCTGCTTTGCTTCTTGCTCATGATGATTGCCTTCTTCCTCACTTTTAAAGTGGAGCTCTGCTTTTGGGGCCTAAGGGGCTCAGTATCCTTGTTCTTGTAATGAGAACTTGGGACTTTGTGTGTTGTAGCCTCTGGTTCTTTAAACTAGAAGCTAGAATGCTGCATTCTATGGTACTGATGTGAACTAGCTGGTGTTCCAAGGCTGAGAACAGATGAAGTCTTTCTGAGTTTCCTCAGAATTACCCTGAAGGTCACTGTATGATGTGTGTGGGGGGATGGTGTGACTGTAGAGCTCCTCCCCTGACTAGAGCAAAGGCAAGCTCAGCTGTTGATGAACCCCTGTCTATGTTGATGTCTTCCCAATTCCCCTGCCTGTGGTAAGGTAGGTCTGGGGTCCTGGTATAGGCACTTATTGGCTCTACTGTCCAGGATTTCATGATCTCCTCCAGTTTTGCTGAGGTAGGGTTGTCTGGAACAGTTGTGGTTATGCACTGGTCCCCTTCAGCAACAGCAAAAGGATCTTTCCTTGATGATTTTTCTAGCCTCTCGAGATGAGAGACTGTTTACCACTTTGGCTGATCCCACTTTTCCAGGATTTTCCTGGGGAAATATTCTCTGGGTTTTTCAAGGTGAAAAGGGGGAGGGAAAAACAGATCAATCTACTATCTTGGATCCCAGAAATTCAAGTACAAGAAATGCAGATTATAACAAGCTGAAGCCATCACCTCCCACCTTCAGACAGGACGAATTCTGAATGGGACGAAGGAAAATAGGGGAAATACAACCATGAACTATTGGCAAGAACATCCAGGGGCACAATAACACATAGAATGCAGGGCCTGAAGCTAAATGTGCTCGAAAATTCATCACCCTGAGTCAAATCAAACCTCTGACACTTACTACCTGTGTGACGATGGTTGTCAATTATCCCTAGCTTTGCCTTTGTTCCATAATCTGTAAAATAAGCTGGGGAAGGAAAGGACAATTCCTTATTTTTTTTTGCCGGGAAAACCATAAACAGGGTCAAAAAGAGTGGGACAGAATCAAATATGACCTAACAACAGTAACAACAAACGAATTGTTTGTGGAGTTGTGAATAGGTCCAGGTATTCTGAAGAACACTTTGGAACTATGCTCAAAGGCATACCAAACTGTGTATACCCTTTGACCCAGTAACACTACTACTGGGTTTGTATAAAGAGGAAGTCAAAGGAAAAGAAAAAGACATATCTGTACAAAAATATTTATACCAGCTCCTTTTGAGGTGGCAAAGTGTTGGAATTCACCCAGCCTTTGTATTTTCAAACCAGTCAGTTCAACACCAGGTTGTTTAGCTTCAAGATGAAAGAACCAGAGCCCACAACACACAAAGCATCATTGTCATGAGTAAGAAGCAAAGCAGGAAGGAAAAGACCATAGAATATTTTCATGAGGACAAGGAACAAAACATGAATACCAAAAAAATAAGAACTGAGACTGCATTCCCATTTGAAACTTCAGAAGAGACTATGAACTGTTTGCATGCATAAAGAGCACTCTTGGAATAGTTGAAGAAGTAAATGGAAAAAAATTGACCAATGATTTAAAAAATACGAAAAAAGAATTCATTGAAGAGAACAGATCTTTAAAAAGGAAAATTGAACAAATAGAAACAGAAGCAAAAAGCCTAACTGGGAAAATTTGACAAATAGGAAGGGAAGTACAAAAATAAACTGGAGAAAATAATTCCTTAAGAGGAATAATTGCACAGATGGAAAAGGAAGAAGTTAACTGAAGGAAAGCAATTTGATAAAAATTAGAATTGGGTAAGTAGAAGCTAATGACTCTTTGAGACATCAAGAATCAGTCAAACAGAATCTAAAGAATGAAAGATAGAAGAAAATGTAAAATATGTAATTGGAGAAACAACTTACCTTGAAAATAGATCCAGGAGAGAAAATTTAAGGATTATCGGCCTAGTAGAAAGCCATGATGAAAAAAAAGATTAAACAATATGTTCCAAGAAATCATCAAGAAAATCTGTCCAGAAGTGCTAGATCCAGAAGGCAAAATAGTCATCGAAAGAATTCACCATTCACCTCCTGAAAGGATTCCCAAACCAGAAACATTAAGAAATATTGTTGTAAAATTCCAGCACTATGTAGTGAAGGATAAAATACGACAGGTAGCCATAAAGAAACCATTCAAATAT
>JAQQSK010009297.1:0-13144 GCA_028658325.1 Potorous gilbertii | reverse complement strand
TGGCCACAATATTCCTAGGAGTTTCTCTTTTCAGGTCTCTTTCAGGAGGTGATTGGTGGATTCTTTCAATATTTATTTTGCCCTCTGGTTCTAGAATGTCAGGGCAGTTTTCCTTGATAATTTCATGGAAGATCATGTCTAGGCTCTTTTTTTGATCATGGCTTTCAGGTAGTCCCATAATTTTTAGATTGTTTCTCCGGGATCTATTTTCCAGGTCAGTTGTTTTTCCAATGAGATGTTTCACATTATCTTCTATTTTTTCAAACTTTTGGTTTTGTTTACTAACTGCTTGGTGTATCTCATAGTCATTCATTTCCTTGAACTCAATTCTCTCTTTCAATGAATTATTTTGTTCAGTGAGCTTTTGAGATTTCTCTTCCATTTGGCTAATTCTGCTTTTTAAAACCTCCTTCTGCTCATTGGCTTTTTGGACCTCTTTTTCCAATTGAGTTAATCTCTTTTTAAAGCTGTTATTTTCCTCAGCGTTTTTTGGGTTCTCCTATAGTAAGCTGCTAACTTGTTTTTTAAGGTCTTCTATTGCCTGAGCCTAGTTTAAGTTCCCTTTGGAGGCCCTGGAGACAGAGGCCTTGACTTCCTCTGACAGTATGCCTTGTTGTTCCTCCTCTGAAAGGATAAAGGGAGACACCTGTTCCCCAAGAAAGTAACCTTCTATGGTCTTATTTTTTCCCTTTTTTGGGGCATTTCCCCAGTCAGTTACTTAACTTCTGAGTTTCCTCTCCACAACCATCCCACCTCCAGTTCCAAAAAGCCAGCATTGGGGGCTGAGATTCAAATGAGCTGCTCCCAAGCCTTAGGGGATTTAGGTAGGGGCAGAGCCACTATTCAGTGTGAGATTAAAATCAGCTGCTCAGGTAGGGGCAGGGCTGTCACACAGGGCTCTGTTCCCTCAGGGACTTTATAATGAGACCTTCAACAATGGATACAGGCTACTGCCTGCTTTGGGAGCTCCTGTCTGCTGCTGCCTCCACTGCTGCCACCTGAGGAGGCCCGAGTTATGGGGACACTGCTTCCTTCTCAGCCAGCCAAAAAAACCCTCTCACTGACCTTTAGTGCCTGTAAGTTGAGGGATCTGTGCTGCTACTGTCTGGGAAGAACTTTTCTTTTGGAGAGGAAGATGTAAATATGTCTTATGTGTCTGAAAAATGCACTAAAAACAAGTGATTTGGTTGTTGGGGAGAGAGTATAAGAACCAAGGACTGAATTTTAAGTAAACTTGAAGAATTCCTAAATAATAGATTTTGTTCCCATTGTGGCGTCAGTGGTAGTTGGGAGCTAATAACAGGGAAAGTAACAGTTGAGATGATCAGGCAATTTAAGACTTGTAATTGGTTGAGTAAGGGCTGGATTTCCAGGGATGCTGCCACAAGACTCTCCAGGGACCCTTCTAGCTGAAACAGTGATAGGGAACTCAGGCCTGATTGCAGCCATCTTTCTCTAGAGGACTTTCAGCTTCAGGCAGGAGGCAGCTTTTAGCAGCCAGATGTGTCCAGTAATGCCCAACTCCCTGCAGCCTTCTCTCTCCCTCTCCCTCCCTCTCCTTCCCTCTCCCTCTCTCTCTCTCCCCCTTTCCCCCTCTCCCCCTCTCTCCTTCTCTCCTTCTCCCCCTCTTCCTCTCTCTCCTTCTCTCTCTCTCCCTTCCTCTCCAAGCCTCTCTCTTCCCCTCTCTCCCCCCTCACTCCTTTCCCTCCCTCCCTTTCTCTTCCTCTGTACCTCCTCCTCTCTCCATTTTCACTCTTTTCTCTTTCCCCCCTCACTTTCCTCTCACTCTCTCCCCACTTGCTTTCTCTCCTACCTCTCATTTTTCCATTTCTTCAGCATTCTAAATATCCGTGATTATGTAGGCATGAATCCTTTTGGAGCAAGAATACTGAACTTTGAATAAGGAAGACCTAGGTTTGAATCCTGCCTCAGATACTTACTAGTTATGTGATTAAGCAAATCATTTCATTGAGCTGGGCCTCAGTTTCCTTTTCTGTTAAATATGGGGGTTTGATTTGTGGACCTTTAAAGCTGACATCTATAATATGAGGATTCACTTTGCCCCACTAGACAGGCTTTGTGAGTTACAGTGGCTAGATGGGAAATTTATCCTCGTGTGGCCAATGTGATGCTGAGCCTCCCCAGATTCCACAGGCTTAATTTTCACTTAATTAAAGTAGACATATACTCCACTAGTGGTCCTGTCCTCAAACCTTTCTACCTTGGAAAAAACCTATGAGAGCACCTTAGTTGGCCTTCTTGCCCTTGAGAACCACATCATCTCTATGCTACAAGAAAATATCAGAATAGGACTTTAGTGGGAGAAGATGAAATGACATTTCTTCTCTTTCCATCTTTCCATAGCTGTGGTCAGAATAGGGGAGTAGGATGGGATAAATTTCTCTTGAAATAGGCTGTTGAGCTCAACCCAAAGCCCCAAACCAGGATGAGTCAGTCTACCTTGCTGAACTAGAAAGCCATAACAATATTGAGGATGATGGAGGCTTTGCCCAAAGCAGTAACATTTAGACAGTGCTGATCACTTTTGTACCCTGTCATGAGTTTGTAAGAATTAAAATTAGCATCTAGTTAGCAATTCTCACTAACAAGGGACTAATAATAGTTGTTTCTAAGCTCACAAGTGACCTGATTCCTTTCCCACCTCTTTGGGAAACCCTACCAGTAGCCACCTGATATTTCACCCATAGAACTAAAATCTCCCCATCATGGATACCAGATCTTAACCTCTGTGTTTCTGCACTGGGTTAATGTTCATTGCCATAGAACAGAACTCTGGTCATCCTACTTTAGTTATGGGTCTGATGATAAGCCATGTATAAGGTCAATGTGATCTATAGTATGTATGTTTTGTGATTCTATGATGTTGATAGATGGAGAGGAAGATGTAAATATGGCTTATATATCTGGATTCAGGTAAAACTTCTGAATTGAACCATCCAGAAGTGAAATGAGCCACCTTGAGATTACTGATTTTCTCGTTACCAGAAATGTTCCACTGAAGAATGAAGGCTCACATTGGGAGTTCCTCATTGATAATGTAATCTGGGTTGCTTCCTGTGGTCACCTCCCACCTTGTACATTGTGTTGTCCACAGTAGACACATTATAATTGTCTAAATGAATGCCATTCATTCGAGTCCTTACTGCTAGAGAAAGAGACATGGCTTGATATTACAAAGAGAATTTGAAAATGTAAATTGGTATAAATTTTTCTAGTATTCATTTGATGAGCTTTAGTAGGTGAAATCTCAACAGGGTGTGTTCACAAGAACATTTTACTTATGACACAGTTCATAGTACCCAAGGATAAACTAAAAGGAAAATGGCCACATCTGTTCCCACCTCTTACTCATAGGGTTGTGACTCCAGTCTGGGTCTTTTGCCTGGACTGCTGCCATCATCTCCAAATGGTTTTGGTGTCCATGTCTCATTCCCCTCCTCTCTAGTTCAATTTCAGCTGCCAACCCAAGTTTCTTAAAGTATAGATCTGACCATATCACTCCCCTACTCAATAAACTGCAATGCTCCTTATTCATTCTACAATCAAAAACAAACTCCCCTGTTTGGCTTTTAAAGTCCTTTGCATCCTGGCTCTCTAACCTACTCTTTCCAACCTTATCTTGTATTATTCACTTCCCCACCTTCAGTAAAACTGGCCATCTTTGTGTCTTTGCACTGGCCATTCCTCATGTCTAGAATGAACCACCATTCACCTCCACTTCTTAGAATCCTATTTGCCTTCAAGATTCTGTTGAAGTGACATTTACATGGAACCTTCCCTGATCTCCCTTCCCTAGTTGCTAGTGCCTCTTCCTCCCAATTTACCTTTGTATTTACTTATATATGTGCATGCTGTTTCTTTGGATAGAATGGGAACTGCTTGAGGGCAGGGATTTCCCAAGTCTTAGCATAGTGCCTGAAACATAGCAGTACTTTCATATACTTGTTGATTGATGTGTGTGTGCATGTGTATGTGTATGGACATTTTCTGGCTTACTTGCCAAACATCTATGACACAGTCCCTCAGTCACAGGGACTACTAAGGAATCTCTGTGTCATTTCAAAATGTAAACCCTTCAGAGCTGACCTAGAGCCCATGTCCATCTCACAGAGCCAGATCCATGAGGGATAACCCAACACACACACACACACACACACACACACACACGAAGCCCCTATGGAGGAACTGGCTGGCTTGGACTAAAGCAGCTGGCAAAGGGAAAGGCAATAATGTTCTCAATAAACACTGTATCTATATGATTATATATGTGTGTTACATATATATACATATACATATATGTAAATATAATGAGATATACATACATGCATGCATTATATAAGATAGACATATACACACACACACTCACACACAGATATCTCTTCTCTGTTTCTCTTTCCTCCTTCCCTCTGCCCTCCCTCTGTCTCTCCATCTCTCACTGTCTCACACACACATATTTATACAGATGTTTTCTCTTTTGTTATGGGCTCAGGTTCATATTATGTAAGTCTTGTTATAAAATGCTCTTTTGAAAAGAGGCCCTGTGGGGACTTCACTTACTCAGTTCCGTCAAATGCAGTTCAGAAAAAGACTTCATTTCTACTAAGTTAAGCTGTTTCCTGACTATCATTACAGTACAGTACCAGAAGACTCTTCTTCTCTTTTAGAAATGAAAAGAAAGTTCTGTTCCCAAGTTTGATTTCAGTCTGGCAAAGTAAAATGACACATTGGATGGATCACTTGGAGGCACCTAAGACCTCTCATTCAGTTTCTGACTCAAGAAAAAAAAAATGAACTTAGGAAGATAGCCTGCTCTTGGGGTCCCTGAGAGCTGTTTCTATTTCTATTGTGTCTGTCTGTTCGGTGCACCCACATGCCACCCTATCTTCTCCTTCCCCACATTCTTCATGTTGCCTTCTGTCAATAAAGCTGGAGAATGTTAAAAAATAAAGTGAGAAACTGCTATGATGTTGTTCTGAACCCCAGAGGATGCTTTAACTTGGTTGTGTGATCAGCACTGCGTCAGGTAAACGAACCCTCTGCTTCATACACAGCTTCTATTTTTTCCTGGTGAGAGTAAAAATAATTTTACTTATTCAAAAATTTAGCCATATGTCCTAGAACAGAGGCTCGAAATCAATTTTGCAAACCCCCGGTTTCCTGGTAACATGACATCCATGGAGGTCCTGAAACCAGTGATTATATCAACAACAGGAAAGAGGAGAACAAAGGAAGGCTGGGATTTGATCTTTCTACTTGATAAATTTAGTTGCTTGCAAAACCGGAAGAAATTATTTTGATGAAAAAATAATAAAACATCATTTTAGCTTGAGCTCTTCCATTCAGAAACCACAGCACTGTGGTGTGCGGAGAAGGGGTGGGCTGGAAGGGAAGGAGGCTGCTCAGAGAGATGGTGATTGCTATAACTGCATCCCTTGGTATTTTGGTTGAATTTTATTTTTAAAGCTTCCGTCAGACTTTAAAATTATCCTGTTAAATTTAACCACCCAACTGGTCTTCTAACAAAGAGTGACATTTGAGGGGTGTAAAATTCATATGAATGTTATGCAATGAACATGATGACTGCTTTCTAGAGAAATCATGGCTTCCCTCTTAAGTGGGGGATGCTCACTGGATTTCCTGATTAGTTAGAAGAGGATGTCTTTCTTTTTTTTCTCTCTCTATCTCTATCTGTTGGTCTCTCATCTAATTGATTCCCGCAGATTCAGTTACCACTTCTGTGTAGAGGACTCCCTGCTCAATATATCCAGTGTTGAACACTAGACACTCCATCACATGCTGCTCATAGGACATCCCCATCTAATATCCCACTAGTATTTCAAACCCAGCATGGTCCAAATTAAGATTATCTTTACTCATAAAAGCTACTCCTCACTTCACTCATTCTGTCAACAGCACTGCCATGTTCCAAACTTCTGGGAAATATTTGGTTCTTCATTTTTTTATCACTTCTCATATCCAGTTATCAAAGACCTATTGATTCCTGCTCCATAATATCTCTCACATCCTTCCTTCCTTTGTTCCCACCGTTAACCCCTTAGTAAGACCCTCATTAGGGTTAATGAGAGGCAGCGTGCTATAGTAGACAGAGAGTTGGCCTTGGAATGAAGAAAACCCACCTTCAGGTCCCATCTGACACATAATTGTTGTGTGGCCCTTATTAAGTCATTTAACTACTCAGAGTCTTGACAAGTGTCCCAGACCATAAGCTTCAGAGAGGTGCTCATTGGTAGAAAATTTCCTCACCTAGCATCTTCTACACCAGTGAAATCACAGGTCTGGGGGGAGGTTATTAATAGTGTCTGACCAGGTCTTTCCATAGCCACTATCTCTCTTCTCAAACTGTCCTTCATACCACTTATGACCAATTTTCTTATGATGAATGGATTTAATGCTTCACTCAGACATCCACAGTAGCTTGCTAGTATCTTTATAGTGAAGTCCAAATGCCTTTGGCTGGTATTCATGGTCATCTGACCTGGTGCTGCCCTGTCTTTCTAGTTTTGCCTCCTACCATTCCCCACAATGTACTCTAATGTACCCATTCCAGCTGGATGGTTTTCTAAATCATGTGTTCCCATCTCTGTGCCTTTGTTCATGACATCCCCTGTACCTGACATGCCCTCCCTTCCTCTCTATTCTTCCCTTTAGATTCTCCCTCCACTACCATCTCTCCTTTTTGTAGCATTCTTTGATATTCCTGCTGTTAATATTGAATTTCCTCTTTAGATCTCACATAGCATTTTAATTTGTACTTTCTGATGTACTGATCATGTGATGATGAGTGTTAGAGTTGTCTATCTTTGGGTCTTGTTTTCCTGCTGGATTGGCTTTGCCTTGAGGGCAGGGTTCCTGTCTTACCTAAACTTTGTATGTCATTCATTACCTAATTAAATTTAAATTGACAAATGGGAGTCTGGAAGTCCCTTGAACACCACTTTCTTCCACATATTTTCTAAGTAATTCTACTTTTCCCAGAATGGGTGGTTTTGAGCCATCCATTATAACAAACAGATCCAGAAGATGTATACTTCTGATAATCACGCCATCATCCTCCTTGGCACCATATCTCAAAACCTTGGAATTCTCTTTGACCCTTCCCTTTTTCTTGACCCACACGTCTAATCATCTGCCATGTTGCTCTTGGTTATATCTCACATTCCTATGTCCCTTTCTTACTATTCTCACTGCTGGTCTCCCAGTTCTCCTAATTCTCTCTTCTGAATCATTGCAATAACCTCAGAACTCATGTTTTCACTGTTTCACCCTTCAAACGCATGCTTCATACATAATTCAGATTAATATTTCTAATGTAGAGGTCTGGCTATATGTTACTACCCTATTCAAGAAGCATGATTCCCTATTGACTATAAAATCAAATACAACTTAGGTTGATATTTAAGGACCACCACAATCTGATTCTAACCTAGCTTGCCAGGCTTATATTATCTTCCCCCTCATATATTTTTTATTCTAGTCAAACCAGACTCTTAGATGTTCTTTAATTATGTCTTACATACTCCAGCCTCTGAATACGTGTATTGCTATTCTTACTCCAATACCTAAAACGTATTTCTCCCATACCTCTTGAAATCCTCCTCTTCCTTAAGAGCCCAGCTCAGGTTCCATCTGTCCTCCAGCTGAAGGTAATCTGTCCTCCTAAGAGCATTTTGATTTTCTCCTTTATTCTCCTGCAGTCTATTTTGTATGCATACAACATACATATATGAACATCATATGTATGCCAGTGGACTGTAAGCCTCTTGAGAGTAAAGACTCTGTGTGGGTGTGTTTTTATTTTCTACTCCTAGTACCTACTATGAAGCTTTGCTCATAGTAGGTGCTTAATGAGTGCTGAAAGAATATTTTTTGAATATTTCCGAGGCAATTAACAGAACTATCTTAAGTAATTGTGGGGGAGTAGAGAGCGAAATGATGGCGAAATGTGTTCAACTCTTGGACATGTTAAAAGTATGTTGTAGAATTTTAGTCTTTGCTACAATAGACTCAAGTATGTGCTCTGTGTTGTAAGCTTAGCTGGGACTTATTATGAAGCAGTTACTGTATGCAAAGGATTGAGCTGGGCACTGAGAATGTAAGGATGAAAGGATTGTCCCTTTCTTCAAGAAACTAAAAGTCTAAATGAGGAAAGGAAAAACATGTCCTGTAATCATGGTGATATTGGTAAAATGTAAAAAGTGCAAAGGAGAGGTCCAGAAGAATGGAATGGGAAATTGGAGAAGGCAGATTTCAGTTAAGGAGGCTCTAGGAAGAACTCATGGAACAGGTAGCACCAGATCTGAGCCCTGAAGGAAGGAAGGTGGTCCTGTTATCCATCCCTGGCACAGCAGAGAGTGGTAGCAAACGCAGGCAGATGGGATGAGAACAAGGGGTGGAGACCAGTTTGATTTGCTGGGACATTGAATGAGTGAAGGGGAAGTTGGGGAGATAAAATCAGAATGAATGGACCTTGTCTGATTGTTGAGAGCCTTTAAGATCATGATAAGTGAGAAGCTGAGAGTTTCTCAAAAAGGCCCTGTAGGGTTTTGATTATAGGAATCACATGACTACATAAATGTGATCATGAGATTATCTAGGCAATGTGGTGAAGAATGAGCAAGGAGGGGGCAAGGTTCTAGTCATGCTCTGGACATAGAATGCATGAAAGTTGGCAACTGAGAGGGAAGAGCTAAATACTCTTCTGAAAGGAGCTGTGTTCAAATTCTACTTCTGATTTTTTTGACCTGTATGACCTTGAGAAAGTCATTTAACTTCCCTGTGACTCAGTTTCCTCAACTGTAAATTGAGGTCTCTTCCAGTTCTCAGATTTTTGGTGAGGACTCCCAGTGTTCATAAGCCTGAGCTCCACCAAGTTCCAAGGGCTAGGAGTCATCAGGGATGGAAAACCAAGACCTTCACCAGGACTTGGATGATTGTTGCAGAACTAATTTCAGAGGTGAATTTATCTTCCCTCTGAGAAATGGGGAGAGAGGGAAGAAGGCTTTTGGAAAGATCTGTCCACCTCCGATTTGCTCGTCAAATCTCATCCCAGTTTTTCTCCTTCATGTTCTGTGGCCTCTTGCCCATTTTTATCTTGGCCTTTGTCCTCCCATTTCCTTTATCTTGCTCATGTCATCCTCCATGTAGGCCATGGATAGCTTCTGCCTGCCCTCTGTCCCTTAAGTGGTACTGGATTATGAACTCCTCAATATAGAGTGCTAGGTTGTTGCTCCATCATAGGAGACCCAGTTCCTGATATGGTATCTTCCATACAGGGGTGTCTAATAAATAAATATTTATTGGATTAAACTATAGCAATGACTCATTAACATAGACTCCAGATTTAGGAATTGTTGAACGGGGTGAAATTTACCTTCGTATACCCTAGGAGGAAAGAGTTTGCTAAGCAAATTAACAGCATAAACAAAGTTGGATGGGAGATTTTAAACCTACTCAAAAAATAAATTATCTCTAAGGACATCTGAACATTGTGTACAAATAAATGTAGTCCATTGGTTCATAGATTTAGAGCTAAGGTCACGTCATCCAACTCCCTCATTTTACAGGGAAGAAAACTGAGGACAAAAGGATCTAAGTGACTGACCCTACCTACAGGTAGGAAGAGTTAAGATTTGAACCTAGGTCTTATGACTGTCACGTCCTACTCACCTGCTTCAAAAGCTTTCATTAAACACCATCTATGTTTAAGGCGCATGATTGGCTTTAATAGTTATCAAAGTGCCTATGTCCAGCTATTTTAAATTTCAGACATTTTGCTGGTTCAAAATAACTTTCTGATTTGGCACCTGATTTTATGTGTGGAGTGACTGAGAGTGAGGAGCTGAGGATGACCCTGGCTGATTCACCTTGGTAGAGAGAAAAGAGCCTGGGATTTGGAGGTAGAAGAGACTTCAAGAAGGGAACATGGCTGGCCAAATTGTCCTTACAGTGGCACAGGAGGAAATAATCAATCCTACTGTCTCTTGTCTCATTTGCTCTAGACTATAGAGGTTTTCTCCTTGACTTATAGCCATACCCTTCTTTCTCTCCAATATCTGTGCTTACAGACTGGACAGCTAGGTAGCATAGTACATGGAGTGTTGGCCTGGAGTCAGGAAGACTAATTTTCCTAAACTCAGATCTAGCCTCAGAAACTTACTATCTGTGCAGCCTTAGGCAAGTCACTTAATCCTGTTTGCCCCTAGAAAATGAGTTGGAGAAGAAAATGGCAAGTCAATGCAGTACCTTTGTCAAAAAAGCCTCAAATAGGGTCATGAAGAGTTGGACACAACCAAAACTACTGAACAATAAAAAAGGTACAGTGCATAGCCCATAGTAACTGTTAATTAAAACCCATTGGTTGATAGATCTAGTTGGTTATCTCAGGTTATTTTATTCCCTCCCATTTCCACAAGTCATCCATTCTTGAAGCCCATCTCTATGCAAGAAGGAAGTCTTTCTGGCCTGATTTTGTGTCTTTCCTTGACTTCCTCCTAAAATTTGAAAATATATCTGTTTGTAGTGGTGCTGAGGCAGAGGTGGATTGCCTGAGTTCGAGAGTTCTGAGGTATAATGGATCTAAAATGGTTCTGGTACCCTCACTAGGTCTCATACCAGTAAGCCCTCAGGGGAAGGGCTGTCTAAGGAGGGATGAATTTGCCTAGGTCAGAAGTAGAGTGAGTCAAAGCTTCATTCCTGTCACTAAGGAGGGGTCAGGTTGTGAGTAGCCACTGTACTTTCAGGTTAGGTGAGATCCAGTGTCCAAAAGCAAGTAAACAAACAAAAACTGTAGATATGCTGAGGCATTACAAAACCAGGCACAGATGTTGCTAGACTTTTAATCCATTTACAGATACTCTTTAGAATGTCTCCAGGTACCTCTGTGTCTGATCAAGAGCTACCATGATCCCTAAAGGCCTTTATTTAATGCTGTATGAGGACTGGTGGAAGGAAATGGGGATGTTTACCTAGACAAGAGGTGGTGTCTGTCCATGGTGGCTGTCCTCCAGTATTTGAAGGGCTCTCAGGTGGAGAATAAGGAAGCAGCTGTAGAGAATCAGATTGGGGCTCCTTCCTATGGATCCATGCTCTGCCAGTGTGAAGCAGGCTCAGTGATGCGCTTCATGATATTGGAGGTCCTTACAGGAAACCTGGAATGACAAATACATGGTTGAGGGGACTGTTTTTTCAGATATTCATTGGTCCAGATGGGACTCCTTCCAACTCTGAATTTCTTCATTTCTGTCTTAAGTATCCATGAGGCAATGGAAAGTAAGTGGGATTTGTAGTTAGAAGACCTGAGGACAAGTCCCAGCTGGTTCACCTTACTAGGAAGCCCAGTGGATAGAGCACTGGACATAGAATCAGGAAGCTGAAAGTTCAAACAAGTCACTTCATTTCTATCTCTGTTTCCTTATCTATAAAATAGCACAATAATTTCTCCCAGATTGTTATGAGGATCAGATAATATTAGCAAAGCATTTTATATACCTTAAAATGCTACATAAATGCCAGCTATTATTATTTGGGAATGAGACCAATGTCGCAATTTATTTTACTTTACCATACTAGCTATTATCAATATTACTTGTGTGACCTTAGGCAAGTCACAACCTATGTGGGTGCTATTGTCCCCATGTATAAAATGAAATTTAGTCCTTTGTAGTTTGAAATGGGTGGTCCCACTATCTGCTAGGATCCTCTCGTCATGAATGTCACGGGAGAATGAATCTCTAAGTATAGTCTCCCTGTTTTCACAGGGAGCAATCAATATAAATTCTTCAGGAGAATATACCTTGACTTTTGATGAGTTCAATCCAATATTTACTCTCCTCACATATCAGGTGTGAATTTGACTTGTGAATGTCTAACTATTGTTTGTCAGACTGGGCAAAGAAGCGAGGAATCCACTAGAGGAGAAAAGAAAACCATTTCTCAGGATCAATCTTCACTGTTAGGAATGGCACTTATGAATAGAGTGTTGGGTTTGAAGTCAGGAAGGTTCGAAGTTCAAATTGCTCCTCTGATATTTACTCACTGTGTAACACTAGGTGGGTCATTTAACTTCTCTGTCTCAGACAACTCCCTAAGACTTATGAACTAAATATTAGACAAGCTGTCTATATGCCTATAAACAGGTTACCTATATCAGTGGAGGGACTACCCATATTGGGACTCCCCCACGAGGTCTACCAGGAACTACTGGTATGGTAGGTTCTGTTCCATGATGTGTCAGCCCAGAATCATATCTTGGCTTGTCTTTAGCAGTATCTTCCCTTGTCATGCTAAGGATATTTCCTGCTCCCATCTGCCTGCAAAAATGGGACCAAAATTTAGAAGGTTGGAATGATGATAGAAAAAGTAGAGATTTATGCACATTCTCTTTCTTTTTTAAACAGTTTCAAAGCAAGTTCTGCTCAGCTGGTTCCTCAAGAACTAAGCTTGCTTCCCTTCCCTCTCTGGAGTTATGTTCAACTCACACAGAAACTAATTAAACTTCAGCATCAGTTGTCCTATTAGAGAAATAAAGAAAGAGGGTATATACTGAAATGGCTCTTTTTTATTACTTAAATTATCTTTCGCAAAGGGTAGGTTTAGTTTGCTTCTAAAATTGGTCAAATGTCAGCTTTAATCAAAACAATGCTCTCTCTCCAAATTAGGCTCCTCAAAATCTGGCTTTTGTGTCAAAGGCACTGAGAAGGATTTAAAGAGGTTCCTGGAAAATGTATTGATAATCTGGCCATGTTAATCCTACCCGTTAACCGAGTGTGAAATTGCCTATTTACCTCTGTTCTTCTGAGTGCAGCAAAGTGGCGGATCACCCATCTGCATGGATACTTTTATAGGGAGGGCCACTTTTAATTTGTGTCTTGCAGCTAGGTTGAAATCAGATGAACACAAAGACGTGGAGATCATGTAGACATACATTATCCCTTTAAGCTACTACGCAGATAGGTGGATGCATGGCCAGGGATGACTTAATATCTCTCCACGCACAATTTTATTGGCTCATGTGTAATTGGTACTGTAAGTAAGATTGTGAAACTGGTGAAGTATATATTTGGCAGGCCTAGCCTCATCTTTCAGCACCCAATCCCAGCACAGG
>JAQQSK010009296.1:0-13145 GCA_028658325.1 Potorous gilbertii | reverse complement strand
TAGACATCATCTTTCATGAAATTTTCAAGGAAAACTGCCCTGATATTCTGGAACCAGAGGGCAAAATAAGTATTCAAGGAATCTATCGATCACTGCCTGAAAGAGATCCAAAAAGAGAAACTCCTAGGAACACTGTGGCCAAATTCCAGAGTTCCCAGGTCAAGGAGAAAATATTGCAAGCAGCTAGAAAGAAACAGTTCCAGTATTGTGAAAATACAATCAGGAGAACAGAAGATCTTGCAGCTTCTACATTAAGGTATTGAAGGAGGTGGAATAGGATATTCCAGAAGTCAAATCTAAAACAAAGAATCACCTACCCAGCAAAAGTGAGTATAACACTTCAGGGAAAAAACTGGTCTTTCAGTGAAATACAGGACTTTCAAGCATTCTTGATGAAAACATCAGAGCTGAAAAGAAAATTTGACTTTCAAACCCAAGAATGAGAAGAAGCATGAAAAAGTAAACAGCAAAGAGAAGTCATAAGGGAATTACCAAAGTTGAACTGTTTACATTCCCATATGGAAAGACAATACTTGCAACTCCTGAAATTTCTCAGTATCTTGGTAGTTGGTGGGATTAGACATACACATACACTCACACACACACACACATGTACACGCGTGCATGCGCACATACACAAATGCACGCCCACACAGAGACAGAGAGCACAGAGTGAATTGAATAGGAAGGAATCACATCTTAAAAGAAATCAAGGTAAACGGTGAGAGAGAAATGTAATGGGAGGAGAGAGGGTGAAATGGAATGGGGAAAATTATCTCTCATAGAAGAGGCAAGCAGGAGACATTTTAGTGGAGGGAAAAAGAAGAGAGCTCATAAAAAACATGAAGTTTACTCTCATCACTTGTGACTAAAGTGAGGAATAAAATGCACACTCATTTTGGTATGAAAACCTATCTTAAAATACAGGAAAGTGGGGGAGAAGGAGATAAGAAGGGTGGGGGGATGATGCAAGGGAGGGCAATGGGAGGAAGGAAAAATTTGAAGTCAACACTTGGGCAGGGTCAGGATCAAAAGAGACAATAACAACAATTGGGCGCAGGATAGGATGGAGGGAAATATGGCTAGTCTTACAGAACACGGCTATTATGGAAATCATTTGCAAAACTACCCGGATATGGCCTATGTTGAATTGCCTGCCTTCCCAATGGGAATGAGTAGAGAGGCACGGATGGGGAGAAGTTGGAACTCAAAATTTTAGGAACAACTGTCTAGTATTTTTCTTGCTACTAGGAAATAAGAAATACAGGTAATTGGGAATAGAAAGCTATCTGGCCCTACAGGACAAAAGAGAAGGTGGGGACAAGAGAAGGGAGGGATGATAGAAGAGAGGGCAGATTGGTGATAGGGGAAATTAGAATGCTCAGCGTACTGGAGTGGAGGGAGGGGACAAATGGGGAGAAAATTTTTGAACCCAAAATTTTGTGAAGAGGAATGTAAAAAGTTTAATAAAGAAATTAATTTTGGAATGGAAAAAAACATAATGCCAATCTTGTGATTGTTTAGAGCATTCCATTAGTGTGTTTTAAATTTCTTATATACATATCTTTAACACGTAAAATATGATTAGAAAACTATTAATAGTAGAATACACAAACACAATATCCTGTGTATTAGTCTGTATTTCCTTATATTTTGCCTTAAAATAATTTGATGATTTAAAATATATACAATAATCATAAAAATCAATTTTAAAAATAGAAACTTCTTGGGTATTACAAAGCAGTGTATATATGTTAAGTAATTTAATCTTCATAAGAAGTCTGTGAGCAAGGTACTATTATATTCCTTTTACAGGGTATGAAGGTGAAGCTAAAAAGGTTAAATGATTTGCTCAGTGCTACATAGGTATAAAGTCTTTGGGGGTGGAACTGAACTCAATAACTCCTTAATCAAAGTCCAGTACTCTTATTCATTGTGCCAAAAATATCGTAAATGATCTTGAATTTCAAAGAATGGTGGAGGTCCCTGTCCAGTGTAATTGCTGTGAAAAAGGTATGCTTTCATTTGTAAACCACTCTGGGAGTGGGGGCATGATTTAATATGCACTTATTAACCATGTGACCGTGAAAATTTTTATTAATTTGTTTTCGTTTTTCTACAGTTACTTTTATAAGTCTTAGATTTTCTCCTCACCCCTTTCCTCTTGCTCACCCCTCCGTCCCCAAAATTCAGTCTTGTATGGGTTCTACATATACGTTCTAATTAAACACGTTTGCTTTAGTCATGTTGCATTTTGCCTCAAGCGTCCACTGGGAATGTTTTAGGTCCTTGAATTGCAGTGAAGGGCTAAGTCTACCAGAAAAATAACTCGTGCACTGTGGTTGTTACTGTGTACAATATTCTCCCGGTTCTGCTCCTCTCACTCAGCATCAGTTTATATAAGTCCTTCCAGGTCTCTCTGAAGTCTTCTCATTCATCATTTTTATAGCGCAACGGTATTCCATTACATTCATATACCACAACTTGTTCAGCCATTCCCCAATTGAAGGGCATCCACTCGATTTCCAATTCTTGATGAACACAAAGAGACCTGCTATAAGTATTTTTGTACATGTAGGACCCTTTGCCATTTTTATGATCTCTTTGGCACACAGTCCCAGAAGTGATACTGCTGGGTCAAAGGGTATGGACATTTTGGTAGCCCTTTGAGTATAGTTCCAAATTGCTGTCCAGAATGGTTGAATCAACTCACAACTTCACCAGTTACGAATTAGTGCTCCAACTATGCCACATCTTATCCAGCATTTATAATCTTCCTGTTTTGTCATGTTAGGCTATCTGATGAGTGTGATGTGGTACCTCAGAGTTGTTTTGATTTGCATCGCTCTAATCAATTGTGATTTAGAGCATTTTATCATATGACTGTAGATAATTTTAATTTCTTCCTCTGGAAACTGCCTATTCATATCCCTTGACCATTTATCAAGTGAGGAATGATCTATATTCTGGCACATTTGACTCAGTTTTCTATTTATTTTATAAATGAAACATTTATCACAGACACTAGTTGCAAAAATTCTTTCCCATTTTCTACTTCCCTCTAAGTCATGGTTGTTTTGGGTTTTTTGTGGAAAACATTTCAACTTAAGGTAATCAAAATTATCCATATTGCACATCATAATGTTCTCTATCTTGTGTTTGGTCAAAAATTTCTCCATTCTCCATGCATCTGTCACATACTCCTTGCTCCCCTAATTTGTTTGTGGTATCAATCTTTATACCTAGATCACATATCCATTTGGATTTTATTTTTGTTTACGGTGTCAGGCATTGGTCTATGCCTATTTTCCACCACGCTTTTATCCAATTTTCCCAGAAGTTTTTGTTTTTCTTTAACAGGAAGCTCTTAGCCTTGAAGCTGGGGTCCTTGGAATTATCAAACAGTAGGTTGCTGCATTCATTGATTACTGTGTCTGGAGTACTTAAAGTATTCCACTGCTCTACCTCTCTGTTTCTTAGTCGGTATAAAGTGGTTTGGATGACCGTTCGTTTATAATACAATTTGAGATCTGGTAGGGCGAGGCCACCTTCCTTAGCATTTCTTATCATTAGTTCCCTTGATATTCTGGACCGTTTGTTTCTCCAGATGAATTTTGAAATTACTTTTTCGAGCTCCAGAAAATAATTATCTGGTAATTTGATTGGTGTGGTACTGAGTAAGTAAATCAATTTAGGTAGAATTGTCATTTTTATTATATTAGCTCAGCATACCCATAAGCAAATGATGATTTTTCCACTCACTTGTATCTCATTTTATTTCTGTAAAAAGTGTTTTGTAATTGTGTTCTTAAATTCCCTGGGTTTGTATTGGCAGATGGACACCCAGATATTTTATAGTGTCTACCATAGCTTTAAATAAGATTTTTCTTTCTAATCTCGCTGTTGGGCTTTGTTAGTAATATATACTACCTTTGCCAAAGTTGTTTCTTATTTCCAGGAGTTTTTTACTTTATTCTCTCAGATTCGCTAAGTATATCACCATATCATCTGAAAAGAGTGATAAATTAGTTTCGTTTCTTGCCAATTCTAGTTTCTTCAATTTATTTTTCTTCTCTTATTGCTAAAGTTACCATTTCTGATACCATGCTGAATAGCAGTGGTGATAAAGAACATTCTTGTTTAACCCGTGATCTTATTGAAAATGCATCTCGCTTATCTCCATTGCATATAATGCTTGCTAACAGTTTTAATTAGGTACTACTTATTATTTTATGGAACGCTCCAGTTCCTCCTATGTTCTCCAGTGTTTTCAATAGGAATGGGTATTGCGTTTTTTTCAAAAGCTTGTTCTGCATTTGTTGAGACAATCATATGGATTCTGTTAGTTTTTTTTGTTGATATGATCAATAATGCTGATAGCTTTTCTAATATTGAACCAGCCCTGAAGTTCTGGTATAAATCTTACCTGATGATAATGTGTTATTCTCATGGTAAGTTGCTATATTCTTTTTACTAATATCTTATTTAAAGTTTTTGCATCTATAATAATTAGAAAACTTGGTCTATGATTTTTTTCACAGTTTTGAAACGTGTCAGTTTAGATATCATAACCATACTTGTATCATAAAAAAAATTTGATAGGGCTCCTTTTTCACCAGTTTTCCCATATAGTCTATATAGTTTTGGAATGAACTGTTCTTTGAACGTTTGGTAGAATTCACATGTAATCTGGCCCTGGAGATTTTTTCCTCGGGAGTTTCTTGATGAATTGTTCAATTTCTTTTTCTGAGATGGGGCAATTTAAGTATTTAAATTCCTCTTCTGTTAATATGCTCAATTTACATATTTTCTAAATATTCTTCCTTGTCACATAGATTGTCAAATTTATGAGCATATAGTTGGGAAAAATATTTTATATTGCTCTTTTAATTTCCTCCTTATTTTAGGTGAGTTCACCATTTTTATTTTTGATATTCGTAATTTGATTTTCTTCTTTATTTTTTTGAATAAAATTGACCAAATGTTTACCAGTTTTATTATTTTTTCTAAAACCAACTCTTAGGTTTATTTATTAATTCAATAATTTTCTTAATTTCAATTTTATTAGTTTCTCCTTTGATTACCAGTGTTTCTAATTTTGTGTTTTCTTGAGGATTTTTAATTTGTTCTTTTTCAGGCTTTTTCTGCTGCATGTCCAATTTATTGATCTCTTATATTTCTATTTTATTCATGCAGGCATTGTATGATATAAAACTTCCCCTAAGAAGTGCTTTTGCATTTAGAGTTAGGGTTAGTTTTGGTAAGATTTGGTACCAAAGTTAAGTTTTTGTAGGTTGTACCATTTTTGCAATAATCTTGAATGAAGTTATTCATTGTTTCTGTGATTAGTTGTTTAATCCACTCCTTCTTTAGGATTAGATTATTTAGTTTCCAATTAATTTTTGGTCTATCTTTCCATGGCCTTCATTGTCATATAAGTTTTATTGCATTATGATCTAAGAAAGATGCCTTAACTGTCTCTGTCTTTCTGTACTGGACTGTGAGATTTTATGCCTTAATACATATTCAATTTTTTTATATGTCCCATGTATCCCTGAGAAAAAGGTGTATTCATTTCTATTCCTGTTCAGTTTTCTCCAGTGATCTATCATATCTACTTTATCCAGATTTCTATTCACCCCCTCACCTTCTTTCTTTGTTATTTTTAGGTTAGATTTGTCATGTTCAGACAGGAGGAGGTTGAGGTCCCCCACTAGTATTGTTTTGTTGTCTATTTCTTCCTGTAACTCCCTTAACTTCTTCTCTTAAGTATTTGAATGCTATACCACTTGGTGCATATATGTTGTGTAATGATATTTCTTCATTTTTTATTGGGCCTTTTAGCAGGATATAGTTTCCTTCCCTATCTCTTTTGATTAGATCTATTTCTGCTTTTGCTTTGTCTGAGATTAGGATTGCTACCTCTACTTCTTTACATCAGCTGAACCATAATGTATTCTACTCCAATCTTTTACTTTTGCCCTGTGTGCGTCTCCATGTTTCAAATGTGTTTCTTGTAAACAATATACTGTTGATTACGTTTTTTAATTCATTATGCTATTTGCCTCCATTTTATGGGAGAGTTCATCCTATTCACATTCACAGTTATGATTACTATTTGTGTCTTTTCCGCCATCCTATTTCTCCCTTTTTATGTTTTTATGTCTCCCTTCTCCCATCTCTTCAGTAGAATTTTATTTTTCGACCCCCACCTTTGTAGGTCTTCCCTCCCTTCTATCAGACCCCTCCCTTTTATTTCCCCATTACTTTACTGCTTCTTCTCTCTCTTTTAGCCTACCCTTCCTATTCATTCCCCTTTTCCTTTCTACTGCCCATAGAGCTATTTATATTTCTAGTTAGATTTCCCCTCCTGCTGCCTATAGAGCTAGTTAGATCCCTCTTTCAATCAAATCAAATGAGAGTAAATCACATATAGTTCTCACCCCCCTCCCCTCTTTCTCTCTGCCGTAATTTATTTTTGTCCCTCTTCCTGTGATATAATCTGCTTTTTCACACCCCTTCTTTTCATACCTCCATTTTAATCCCTTTTTACCCTTAATTCACATTTTTTAGTACTTATATCATTTAATTAATACCCACTCCTGCTATCTAGGTATATCCCTTTTCAATATCATAATAAATACACAGTTCTCAAAATTAACAAGTATCATGTTCTGTTATGTGGATGTAAACAGTTTGCCCATATTGAATAATGAAATTTTCCCCCTGTTTACCTTTTTATGCCTCTCTTGAGACTTATATTTGAAGACCGAATTTTCTATTGAGGTCTTGATTTTCATCAGGAAGATATGGAAATCCCTTTGTTCATTTAATATCCATCTCCGTGCCTTAAATACTATGTTCAGTTTTGCTGGGTAATTGATCCTTCGTTGTAGTGCAAACTCCTTTGCCTTATGAAATACCATATTCCAATCCCTCTGATCTTTTAATGTAGAAGCGGCATTGTCCTGTGTGATCCTCACTAGAGTTCTGTGATATTTGAATTGTTCCTTTCTGGCTTCTTGAAGTATTTTATCCTTCAATTGATAGCTCTGGAATTTGGCAACAATATTCCGTGGTGTATTCAGTTGGGAATCTCTTACAGGAGGCAATGGGTGAATTCTTTAGATGATAATTTTCCCCTCTGGCTCTAGGACTTCAAGGCAGTTTTCCACGGTTATTTGTTAGAAGACATTGTCCAGGCTCCTTTTTTTCATCATGGCTTTCTGGTAGACAAAAAAGTCTTGTATTTTCACTCCTGGATATATTTTCCAGGTCAGTTGTTTTTCTGATGAGATGTTTTGCATTTTCTTTTATTTGTTTTTATTCTTTAGATTCTGTTTGAGTGATTCTTGCTTTCTCATGGAGTCAGTAGCTTCTACTTGCCCAATTCTAATTTTTAATAGATTGTTTTCTTCACTTAACTTTTGCGTCTCTGTTTCCATTTGCCCAGTTGTTCTTTTTAAGGAGTTATTTTCTGCAGTTAAGTTTTGTACTTCCATTTCCATTTGTCCAATTTTCCTTCCTAAGGAGATATCCTCTTCAGTGAATACTTTTTTCATATTTTTAAAATCATTGACTGATTTTTTCTTCTACCTCTCTAATTTGATTTTTAAAATCCTTTTCCTTGAGACCAGTTCATATATTCTTCTGGAGTTTCAGATGGGATGTCTCAACGCTGACCTCTTTGTTATTTGTTTTGGTCCTTGTCCCCCTAGTAAAATTCTATACGTAACACTTTACGTTTTCTGGTTTGCTTCTTATTCATGATGGTTTCCTTTTCCCTGACTTTTAAAGTGGATCTCTGCTTCTGGAGCACAGACTCTGTCCCATGGTTCTTATGCTGAGAACTTGAGGCTTAGTGCATTGTGATGTCTGCCTCTTTCAGGTAGAAACTAGAATATAGCAGCTTACCTGGTGCTGAGCTGGCCAGTGTGTCTGAGCAGAGCCCAGGGGAAGCTTTTTTGAGTTTCCCTGAAGTTACTCTGGAGCTTACTGTGTGATTTATCGGGGAGGGCTTGTCTATCCCCAGGAGGTCTTTTCTTCTGGGGTATATCACACCCTGGCTCAGTGGATTCATAATCCCTGTCGGGGTAGCGTAAACACGTTTCCCCTATTTGTGCTCAGGCACACCTGGGGTCCTGGTGTTGGCTCTTGCTGGTTCCACCCCCCTGAGCCTCAGGATCTCCTCAGGAGTTGTTTGGGCTGACTGTTTTCCTTCCTGAAGGTCCCCTTCAGTCACCTTAAGAAGTCCCTGTTTTGCGATTTTCCTAGCCTCGCAGGTTAAGAGACTGTTTACTGCTTTGACTGATCCCACAATTCCAGGATTTCTCCTTGGGAAATATTCTCTGGGTTTTTCAAAGTCAGCAAGAGTAGGAGGAGAGCATTTACAGAATACTCCCCAGTCTTGACTCCCGGAAATACAAATAGGTGACTTATAGACATTTAATCTGTGAACTGATAGTCTCAGTAGAAATTGCTGCTGTTACCTGGGATTCTGTGCTTCTCTCTCCTTCACTTCCACCAGACTTCTGTCCTAGGCTGATATGTTTGGGATTCCACTGTGCTGCTACTGCTTCTGACTGCCACGCGGTTCTTGTTCGGCTTTTCTATGGCAGGGTCTGTGCTGGCACAAGCTGTGAGCTGTGCTTTCTGTGCACCTCTAGCCTCATGTAGAAGATTCTTCCTGTTGACCTTCCAAGCTGTCCTGGGCTTGAAATCTGTCACGCTCTGACTCCTAGTGGATTGCGGCACTCTAAAATCTGTTCAGATTCTCTTTTTAGAAGTATCTGAAGGAGTTTGTCCTAGAGCTTTGGCAAATATTTGATCTCACTCCATCTTGTCTCTGCCTGCCCTGCACTTTTCATATAATTCCTGTTTGCCTCAGTTTCCTCATCTCTAAAATGGGGATAATGATACCACCTATCTCACAGAGTTTTGAAGAACAAATGAGATAATAATTGAAAAGTGTTTAGTACGTTGTCTAGCATTAAGTGATATATAAATGCTAGCTATTATTATATTCATCATCACCACTAATATCATCAACATCATTATCTTGTCAAGTATCAGTTATATTTCTATATTTTTAGGAAAGGAGAAAACAATAAGAGAGAATGATAATTTCAGCTCTTGGGGTGTCCAAACTTAATAATCAATGAAGATCATGTAAGTTCATTATGACAAGAGTAAAGCACACCACAGCAGTCTTTTAACAACAATTGCCCTTCTTAAATAACCATTCAGAAATATTCTGATGGCCTGAAATGTATAACAGAAATAGACAAACACCAAGTGTACAAATTGAGATCTCAACATTTTTAGAGGAAGTATATAACTTTGATGCATAAAATTGTTAGGAAAAACATTCCAATATATATTTACACCTCATAATCCACAATGTCTCACCAACATCGAGCAAACAACTTCCCTAGTATGGAAATCTAAAGAAGAGGATGAAATCTTTGGGGAAATAAGACAACTCAAATAAACTTCCCTGTTGTCTTCACTGATTTCAGAATTGAACTGAAGATGAATCAGCAAGATTATTGTTAAGATGGATTAACATTTACAAATGTTATCTGACTCCAAAACCAATCTTTTATATAACATTGCAACGGTACTATAGCCTATAGGTTATCAAATATAAATTAAAAACAAGCAAGTAAACAGAAAACAACCTCATAGGAATTTTTACAGTAGACTTAGTACTTCATTGAAATGTATGGAGTTAAAAAATTTCCAATGGACTCTTGAAACAAAACACCTTCCACATCCAGAGAAAGAACTATGGAATTGTCACAGACAGAAACAGGCCATTTTCTTTTGTATTATGTTATGTTTTGTTTGGTTTTATGGTTTTCACCATTCATTTTAATCCTTTTGTGCAACATACACTTAATAGGAACGTACTGTAGAACCTATATAAGGTTGTATGCCAACTCAGGAAGGGCGTGGGGAGGGAGGGATATTTATATCTTAAATATAAATAGTTTTGCTATTTTTTATTGATATTATACTTTAATATTATTTCTTGCAACAAATGTAACCTGATATTAGACTTAAAAAGATCAGGGACACTCATCTTTTGGCATGTTTAGACTTTATGTAGATAATTTAGAAAATACCCCTGCTAAAAAAATCCAATATTACCAGATTGAACATCACATTATAAGTCTTGAGATATAGTTGTAGTATGACAAAGTTAAATGCTACATGTGAAGCTAATTGACTTAAATTGAAAAGGAGGAGCAGTAATAACGTCAAGTTAAATGAACAAGTGAATAGATTTTTTTCTCTTCTCTAGAATATCCATTACCTCACCACAAATACTTCATATGGCATATTGATTCCTGTCACTAAACATTTTGGACAAATACTATTGGCAGAAAAATATTTAAATTATTAGAAGAGTAAATTTGTCTTAAACATTGTCACCTAATTAAATTGAATTGATAATTTCCTGATGATCCATGATGCTCTTTTTTAATTTTTAATTTTAGTTCCAACTAATCTCATCCATACATGTCCACCCCCACTTTTTTCCCCTTTTTTGCCTTTTGAAAAGGCAAAAAAAATGTAATGTCCATTATGCATAGAAAATCATACAAGACATTTCTATATTACACATATTTGAGAAAAATAAGAAAAGAAAGAGAAACTTAGCAACTAAAGACTATCTGTTTTCTCTCTGAATGTGGATAGCATTTTTCATCAAACCATCATGCTCTTAAAGAAATAGTTCCAACAAAAAGGGGCAGTTTGAAAGCTGTCAGTAACCTAATTTTTCTTCATATATCTAGGATCGTTTTACTTAGCTTCAAATAAGTTCTAGGAATGCAACAATCTATCATTTCCCTTGTGAAACATCATTTCTTCACTAAGACATCCATTGCCTTAGAGCTGGACATCATTTTTTCCTTCCAAAGCTTTTTCATGTCATTTTTCATCTCTCTGTTTCTCAGAGTGTAGATCAAAGGGTTAATCATAGGAGTGATGACAGTATGAAAGACTGCTAGAGATTTATCAATTGAGAAGGTACAGACAGGCCTAACATGCATGAAAATACAGGGGTCAAAAAAAAAAAGACAACAACTGTGATGTGGGAGATACAACTAGAAAGGGCTTTTTGTCGACCTTCTGAACTTTGGGTTTACAAAGAGTGTAAAACGATCCCATAGGAGATAAGCAAGAATATAAAAATAATTGCGCATATTGTTCTCTCAATGGAAACCACTGACAGCCCAATTATGTAGGTATCTCTACAGGAAATTTCCAGTAAAGGGTACATGTCACAAATGAAGCGATCAATAATATTGGGTCCACAGAATGAGAGACTAACAGTGAAAAGCAGGTGAACTAATGAATGCATGAAACCTCCAGTTCAGGATAGCAGAACATATACAGTCATCTCATAATGACTAAGTAATACAAGGATTTGCAGATGTCTATATAGCGATAGTAGGCCATAAAAATGAGGAGGAAAACTTCAGCCCCACCAAATAGGTGTTCCAAGAAGAGCTGCACCATGGAGAATTTGGAAAGAATTGGTTGCCTTTTCATAAAGCATGTCTAAGGTCATTTTAGGGACAATGGCAGCAGAATAAATGGCCCCCATAGAAGACAGGAAGGCAAGAAGGAAGTACATAGGGGACCTCAAACTCTTACTTCCAATGACAGTTATAATAATCAGGATGTTGCCCATGATAGTTAAAATGCAGATAATTAAGGACACAGGAAATAGTATTTTTTGTACCTCAGGATTCTGGGTAAGTCCTAGGAGGACATACTCAGTGATATTATTCCTGTTTTCTACGCTTTTTCTTCTTTTTTCTATAGGTGGGGAAAAAGTGAGAGCAACTGTTTATTGGATACAGCACCATACTTGTAGTGAGGATAGCTTTGAGTTCAGTTTTCACAGCTGCCCCTTTTATTTGACAATCTGCTTATCCCTTATTGACATCAATTTCGTCACCAGAACAGTGGTCATAATAGTAAAAACAGAGCTTTTGTGAAGGGAGTAGAAGAGAAGCTCGATATTGTATTTGCATGTTTCAATCTCGTATATTAAAGTTAGTTATTCTTTCATAGTTTCAGCGGTCGAATTTTTACCTATAAAGACAATTATGAAACAAATATTTTTGACCCCATTTTATATCACTTTCATTTCTCAATATACTCCCCTTACATCTAAAAGAGCATGAAAGAAGCCATACCCACAACTTTTCTTCTTTGTAATAAAGGAAATAAGACACACTTTCTCAAATATTTCCTGGGAAAGTATGATCACATTATTGTAATCCCACTGATTACATTATATTTCAATTTTTCTTTCTATTTATATTGCTGTCAACTTGGTGGAGATTTTCCATTTTCTACCTCTTTGACTCTTTTAATTCATGAAACACCTAATGTTTCTCTTAATTTCAAGTATCCCTATTTTCTAATAATACAGATATGTTTTGTCATACTGAAGTATTCCTCAATAAACTGACACCTTTTTTATTTTTTTTTTTGCTTTTCTTGCCACAAAAAAGTACTGTAATGAATATTTTACTGAACAAAGTCATTTTACTAATATCTTCTGGGGTGACTGCCTGGCAGTGAGTTTCCCCTTTTCCAATGATATTAGCATTTTAATTTCCTTTTAGAAACACAACTTTTTAAACTGAAGTGTCAGCGTCATTCTAAAATTTCCAAGACACTTCCACTTCAATACCATAATTTATTCTCACAAAATAAGAAAATAGTTTCTAGTGATTCCAGTGGAAAAGAGGCTAAGGAACAGAAATGTGAGATGGATTCAAGGTCCCCTGATCATCTACATAATAAGATTTGCATATTAACTAATCAAGTAATCACTTAATTAAGTAATTCAGCAATCTGAAGGTCATCCAAATGACCCTCCATCACTGAGAAGTTAAAAACTAACAGCATCTTATTTTATTCAGTCAATTGTGATTTGTTCCATTGGAATAACAAGGACTTTTTTCCATCATACCTTATTAAAATGCAAATAATCCATCAAAATTTATCACTTTAAACTATATTTGGCACTCCCAAATATGGTTACCATATCTTTAGACCAAAAGTGTGCTAAATAAATGCATGTTTTATTGTCTTTTAATCAAAAGAACCTTTCAGAG